>VUJU01001709.1:0-50279 GCA_009835225.1 Aphis craccivora
CAGTCAACAGCTAATTATAAAAATATTTTATACTAATAGGAATAAAATTAATTTAATTTTAAAGAAATTATTTCGGGGGGGGTTTGAACCCCAAAAACCCCCCCCCCTGTATACGTGCCTGAATGTAACACAAAAATTAACAAAAAACAATTGTATTTAGGTAATAACGTTTTCGATTTTTAACTCTTTTAACCTTTTCACCTCAACATCCACCTGGGCGGTGTCAAATCCTCTTAGGGGTTGAATTTCCCAAAACCCATTATTAGAGGACATATCTTACTTATACACCACCTTCTTACTAAATTTCATCTTTATAGGTCAAGTAGTTTTCGAGATTTCCTATTTAATCGAAAATACCACTATCTGATCTATTATACATATTATATAGATACTTGAATATGATTCAACTATTATTAATCTAGTAAGAAGATACATTCCTTCTGAAATGCGTCAATATGCTTATAATTAATTATTTTACACCAACGTGTTTTGAAGATTGTCAAAATCAATACATGGGTTAACATTTCCAGTCTTAATTATTATAAATGCATATTAAAATGAAAATGTGGTCGGTTGCGAAAGAAATTTAATTAACTAACTACACATTTTTTCCACCAATATGTGCTTCAAATTTCATTAATCGAATAAAAAATGAAATAATTTTTTTATACAATTATTTGACTTAAATAATGCAAACACACATAGTCGACACAGACTCCTTTAACACATCGTTTGCATAAGTACAACGATGTGATTATTACCCATTTTCAATTGACATGATATGAAAGTATGTCTGCGTACAATTAAATTATGAGACCCAAGACCGAAGAGATCATCGGCAGTTCTAAATATTTAAAATGAATGCCGAAATTGGTTTCCGTTCAATGACGGTTGAAGAATATTTCCTGTGCTATTCCCCGGGTTAATCGGACTAAATGCATCAACGGAATTACGTTAACTTGCTACCGCCACCTCTGCCTCCACCGCCGATCTGCAGAGTTGGGATAATTGGTTTAACACTTAATGCCGACTAATTTGTTGTACGCACACCCTTAACTAGTCGGCCGTCGGTTAGTTTTGCGAACTCGTAATAGAATACACGATCAGTTTTAAGTTTACTGTTTTACTGTGCGATTGGCAAAGCAAAAACTAAACACTACCTTCACTGATGTAGTCATGCCATGCTCATGGCTGACCGCCCAAAACATTAAGGTACGAACAATAAATGACTTGTGCTCGAACATAGTTTATTATAAACCACTCTTATATTGCAAGTCTCACAGCTTACGCTGTACTGAACCACAAAAATAATGATTACTACAAGGAATGGCAATAGCTATTTTTTGAAAATCTTTTGAATAAATAATTCTATAAAATATTATATTAAATTAAGAACAACCGTAATAAACTTACTATAATAATCACTATATTAATTTTAAGTGAAAGTCATTATAATATATATAATTTTTAAGACACGGGTGTAAAAATGTAAAACAGAGTTTTGAACACGAGAGATCAGCCATGCCTCTTTCCTATTCAAGATTTATTGAAATGAAAAGATACTGCATAAAACCTTGAACTGTTAAGTATTTCGATTTTTAATTCTACTTATTAGGTATGCATTTTTTTTTTTAGTTTCTTAAAATTAATTATAAATTATTTTTACCATATAAAATACATATAAATGAATGCGCTTATGTTTATAAAATACAAATATATTAAATCTGAACACTTACTATCCAGATATTTAATAAATGTACATTAAATTAGTGTATAATATACTAGTTTATATTATAAAAACATTTTTTCTGTAAATAAAAAGAACATTGTATACAAACATTTAGTAACCTATATAATAAATCAATCAAAAAAAGAAATATTTACATATATACGTTATCAATACTCCTCATGAATCATCTTAGACTTAAATACATTTTATCGACAAACTTTACTGTTAAATCAATATGTATACCATTGGACTTTCGTGTGACTTAAAACAGCTGCTAAATACACCCAATTATTCAATTAAAATTCAAAATACACGAAAAGTGACTTGAAACCAAATACTTATTTAAAAAATGAAAACGATGATTTTTTTGTTTAACGAAAAACACACCTTAAATAAAAACGACTAAATAAACTAAGATAAAAGCAATTTCTTAGATAAATGTAGGTAGGTACATGAGAAAATTACGATGTTTATAGTATTCATTAAACTTAGCGTACTATTAATATTGAAATTTATACTTTATATTCTTTCTTTAATATTATTATTAAACATTTAAACCCAATATTTGTTTATAAAAAGAGAAATTTTTAAAATAAATGAACCAATATAAAACAAGATGAATTACAAGTCACCCACGCATTTTATTTAAAAATGAGATAATACAATATTATATTGTATTTTAAATTACAATATAATACTTTTAAGGTATTAAAAAAAAAAAAAAACTATATAAATCATCTTTAAATTTGATGTATTTTGTTTAACTGTAGATACTTTTGGAACCATTGCTACAATTACTGTACGTTATTGTACCATTGTATTATTTTTTACTCAAGTAGGTCGTTATAATTATTATGAAAAATAATATAGCTGTAAAGAGTATTAATCACAAAATACGTATAAAAAGTATTTTTGAGATCGTAAAATCAAATTATCTTAAAATCGTTTGAGTATATATAGTATATTTGTATAAAATCGAAACTGCAGTTTTCACAGTACATGTTAGTCTTATACGTTTCCAGTGTCTAAATTAATTGTACTTAGCATTTAATTTTTAATTTTATAGAATATAATATATATAAAAAATAGTTTAAACAATTGTATGATCTTAATAATATCAACATTTATGTTATTTTCGTTTGATTTCTACTTATCATTATGGTATTAGACTAATAACATAAATATTTATTTATAAAAAAATTAATATTATAAATTTTATTTCCACGAATAAAAAAATTAAATTAGGTACCTAAATTTGTTTTCAATAATATATTGTATGTACATTGTACTCGTTAACGATGTGGATATTAAGGTTATATCTGTCTACCTATCTTAATACGGTAGCTTAAAGATTAAAATATAAAATAAAGAGCACAATAAAATTGATACATGCATCTGTTCAAGTTATAGTTCGAATATTTTAATATAGGACAGAAATTATCCAAATAATGTAATTACTCTGTTTACTTTATGTTACACGTGAATAGTAAACATAAAAAAAATCCTTATATCAAATTGTATTCAAAAAAAAAAAAAAAATGTGTTGTTTTTGCTAACATTGTAAATAGTTTATTTTAAAAGTTCTCTTTATTTTATAGTAAATCGTAAAAAGTATAGTTATCGAATGGGTACTTAATATATATCACGATGTGACAGTATTTTTTTTTTCGCAAAACATTAAAAAAAAAGTTACTTGTTAATGAACAAATATGTAATAAATATACATTGCCATATATATTATGTTCTATCTCGCTTTGATCATATTAATAACCATAATGTTTGTAGATATGTACTATAAACCATTTGAAATTTTAAATCAAATAATATAACTGAATTAATAAAATAATTTTGAGTAGTGTTCTGTCTTCTGTGTACTATTATAATTTGAATGGAATATTTTTCAGATAGTAAGTACTTTTCTGAGTACAAAAAAAAAATCACTATATGTTTTAGTATAATTATTTTTAATGCAGATTATATTATTATGAATAACTTCGTATATAGTTACAGATTAATTTTATTTTTATTTGCATTTTTCACTGCTCAGAATCAGTATCTTGAAACAGGAACTTATAACTTATTTGCAACGAAAATTTTTATTGCAATCATGAAATATAATATTAACGTTCATACTAGAGGTATCCTTCTTTTATCTTACCACATATTTGTTGCCAAATACTAAAAAATAGATAGTTACAATGATGTTTATATAAATACTCATAAAAAAAAAAAAAAATGAATATGAGTATTGAGTATAAATCACTTGTCATACACCGCATGTTAATATGTTTTGTTAAAAGTTTAATCGTAACAGAATAATAATAAATTACACACTAAACGTTTGCTAGGTATAAAGTTGAGCATATCACAATATTGTAAAATAATAATATTCGTAATAATTTAAAAATTATACAATTCAATTATTTATACAAACAGTAATAATAATATTGTCACAAAAAAAAAAAACTAATTTATCTTTATCTGTATTCTATCATTGATGATTCATACACCATTTTATAATAAATTTATTGGTGAACTTTAATTCGATGGGATTCATGTGAAAACGTGAAAATAATATTATGTACAAGTATATGTTTTTTATGACTTGTAAAAATATGCATTTGATTGCTATTCATATGCTTTTGAATATCTATAAATTTCAAAAAAAAAATATTTACATAAAAAATTGATTTTTTTTTTATTATTTGAAAAATTGACTTTTTACACATTTTTCATTTTAGATACTTTGCAAAGTTAAAAATACATGAAATTCATAATATTTTATATTATTTTATTTTTCATATTATAAAATGGTCGAACAATCCGACTGTTTTTCAACTATAATACATATATACGTAGTTTTATACACATTAGCTTTCTAAGATCTTCAGGGAGTATAAAAACTTTTTTTTTTAATTTTTTTATTAGAAATAAATAATCTACAGCTAATTTAATAAATTAAATCAAAATATAGTATTATGGTTAATTAATTTGAATTAATGTTATTTTTGTGTTCAATACAGATTACAAAAAATTAAATGTTCAAAAGTTTAATAGGTATATTTTTATTTTATTTTTATTTTTTTGTGTATTTTTGACATGACAATATTTTTGTGTGTTGATATGTATTTATTCAATAAATAAAACAATATTAAGTTTTATATAATGTATTAATTTAATATTTGATATCTCAACTTTTAAATTAATTTATCGCAACATAAATTTTATTTAAATAATTATAATTTAACCTAACCTATACCAGTATAGTTGAATATGATTTACGAAATTCTATAAATTGTATTTGCTTAGTAAAAAAAAAAAAAAAACCCGATTACGATCTCAATGTTAAGCTAAAAGATTACATCAGGATGTAACCAATAAGCATTTTTCTTTGGATAATCGATTTAGTCAACAATAAAAGACATATCACTGCAGTATTGGTAGTATTAGAAGTGATTAATATAGAAACTTCAAGAGTTAAAACCATCTAGTTTTTTTTTGTTAACGATTAAATAAATAAATTTAATTAGAACTACATAAGCTGATTTAAGACATACTACCTGGTCTGATAATAGATGTATAATTTATATAAATTATCTATTTGCAATTGCACAAAAACAAATGATATTAACTAGTTAACACTATTTATTAATACATATTATGCAATTATAAGTGAATTAACTAATAATTAACGATATTATTAAAATTAGTTTTTTTTATTGGTGTTGTCTTCTATTTATATTTCAATTTTTTTTTTTTTTTTTTTCATTTAAGATATATTGTAGGTTTTCTGTTAGATTTAAAGTCAACCAAACATAAACTGTATTAAACTTGTATATATGATATGAAATAAGAGAAAGTGTTACAGTTTATACTACAATATAATATAATAAAATATGATATGATATATATTATTATGGTCTGAAGGATTGAGTTAATAAAACATATGCATTGTAGCGTAAACTTCAATTTTTTTTTATTTGGACATATTGGATTAGATACATGATATGTTAAAACAATTATTTATATTACATGACAAATTATAAAATATAATATAATATTTGAATGTATTTTTTTTAGCATACACTTTTTTTTATTCATATAAAATTATGGAATACGTTCATAACAAGTATTACATTGAAGGTCAACGAATGCAAGCTTTATGTCGCTATCGCTATTATATATTATATTATTATAACACACAGAATAAGACATTATACCTAATTTGCACAATATTTTATTTTCTTAATATTCACAAAAAAGGTCAATCCAGTGGACATTTCTGTAAGAATATAGTTGACATTTCACGTAAAAGGTAGACGTGAACTTTATCATAAAATAAAATGCCTATTGAACGTGAAAAATGGACTTAAAGCTATACCATAAAGAAGACGCCATTCAATCATATCAATAGTGATATGAAACTATAGTTTATTTAAGTTGTTTTAAATTTTTTTTATTGATAGAAATATAGAATTGATACCGTAATTATAAATATGTTTAACTCAAGTACACAAATACAACAATAGTATGCCATATTTTAAATAGACAATATGAATAGATATTATACATAATATATCAAAATAACACATTAAATATTTACTTTATAAAATAATTATGTCTTATACTCTTTATAAAAGAAAAACACTTACATTAATAATAACGAACATATACAACTAAAAAAAAAAAACAGGTATAACGTGTTTGGGTTTTAAATTAAAAATGATAGTAGATAATATATATTTTATTATGGTGATAAATTGAATAAAGCTAGTTAATAAAGTTTTAACTAACAAATTAAGAGGACAAACATTATAAAATGTGCAATTTATTATTCGAAAATGTTTTTGTTTTGTTGTTGTTTTTTTTTTTTAAACATTTATATGAAAATTAGGTACAAACGTCTCTTGAGATATTGAACAATGTATAATAAACATATATCACTTCTTTTTTTTTTAATGTTGTATTGTAAAAAAAATAATTTCACGTATGGTTGTATTATGTAAAACAAGTAGTGTGGTATGACACGGGTATACTATCAACGAGTAAACGCAAATTAATGCCAAGAAAAAGGGTTATATGTACTGAAAAACATATAAACAAAAAATAAGTATATGAGAGCATTATTCAGTTTATACGTAGACGAGTAAGAATAATGTGTTAAAAATTTAGTCTATTTTTTTACGCAAAAAGTCTTATCAATAGATCTTGTTTAAAAAAAAAATCATATAATATACATCATATAAAATATTGCTCACAAACTAAATGTAATTTACAACATGAACTCACGGAGAATTCACAATTTTTATCTTTAGATTTGATAAAACTTAATTTACTTTTAAAACTTTTGAAAATGTACACTTTGGTATCAATACATAACATTTTACAGCACCAATTTAATATTAGGTTATATATTTTTAAATTGTATTAAATATGAAACATTCGTATTTTTTGGAAGAAAACAGACTTGAAATTTAAAAATCATTTTTTTTATTATTCTTTGACATAATATTTTAATTTAAAACAAAATGAAAATTTAGTTAGTCATACAAATATTGAAAACATTGAATATATACCTGTAATAATATATTAAAATGCAATGCCTATATTTTTCTGTCTGTATGATGAGTATATTGTAATATTGTTTTGACACAAATGCGATAAAATATCACTACAAGAAACTAGTATTTAAATACAATGTATTCTTGAATAGACGTTCAACTTTACCTTTCGCTTGTGACTAAACCACTAAACATAGTGTTTATAATATAATATTTACAGAACATTCAAATTTAAAAATTAAAATATATTTGAGGATCAATTTAAAAAATACATAACAGATCCCATTATGTTGCCATTGTTGGTTTTTGAGAGTTTACGAAATGACTAAAAATCTATTACCTATACTGCTTCTAGTGGATTTTTTGTGTATAGAAATAAAAACCATTTTAAAATCGTTAGAATCCATACTATTTTGAAGAAAATCACATCAAATCTACTTAGCCTTGTTTTACAATGCAGTATACCGTTATATACGAAAAAATCGTGTTTTTACATTTTGTATACAGATATGGTGTTTTGTATAAAAAAGGAAATTTCATTATCTCTAAAATGTGAAATGTGACTTGTGTTTTTTATGTAAGCACTATTCAAAAAGGAGTAATTACTGTTCTCCCGGTGTGTGTTTTTGCACTAAAATTTCAAGGATGTGATAATGTACTGTTTTTACATTTTGTTATTTCCCAATTGAAATATTCATAATATGAATCGTCAAAGACATTGGTACGAGCTATACACATTACAATTTTGAACAATATATATTGTATTTTATATTGTTTATAGCCACTGCGTGAACAGCATTGGCGATTCCCTCGATGATGTTTCATAATGATATATTGTGTATGTATAATAATGTATATCGTTATCCAGGTCATTTGTGAGCCGACATATACGGATAGCATAATAACTGAATATAGAGGGTATATAGCAGAAACCACTGACAGTTAGTAGGTATATAATGATGTTTGGTGTGGATAATTAATATAATATAATATGTGGGTATATATACATATATATTGTAAAATTGTACATATTTTTTTTAATAATCATCATAAAGAAAAAAAAAATTATGTAGATTAGGAGAAAAGTTATTAATTACATTTTTCAAATTTTTTCCGTTACACCATGTAATATCGCAGAATAAATACAGGATATATATCTCCAGGTAGACTATAAGCATTGTACCCTTGTCGTTGTTGTTGTCGTTTAATCCCAGTAGACACTACCGAAAGGGGTTCCTCGAGAAAAGATATAGTTAGGTACCTTCACTTACGCATTACGAGGAGTTCTTGTCTTGGACCGTAGTGCGCTGGGCCACGAGGCAAAATAAAGTAATCGTTTGACAGAACAACCACCGCGACCCAGCAGGATAATATAATGTCGACTGAAATAACGGATTTGCAAAAGGTACGGCAGCGGAAACGGTCGATGTTCGATATACCGGCGGTCCTTGCAGGACGGCGAACGATATAGATACAAAGTGATGGGCGAGTAGTGGGTGGTGATAGCTGTGTATATAATAAAATGTTGCTATTTTGATATATATATTATAATGTAGATTTTCGTCGTATTTTACGGACTGATGAATACTCTGGACCCTTGTCTATCGGTATTATTCTTCGAGATTTTTTTTTAACTAAATCAATTTCGTACTTAAGACAACGTGCACAAGATGTCTGTGTGGTAGTTTACTGTTTTTTTTTTTTTTAGTATCTTATTTTAATGTATTATACGTATGTCATAACTCATCAGTAATTTAAAGTAATTGTATTTTAATTTTACCGAAATAATTTTTATATTAAATTGATATAGTTAATTTATTTTACATAATATGCATCTAAATCTTATCCCAATAATACAGTTGTTAATTGTTGTGATACTACAAATGGTACCTTAGATAATATTGAAAAAGTTGAATAATTTTTTATTTTGATAAATAAATAACCAAAACGCATTAAGAACATTATTTTATCAAATTTGAGTTATAGCTAAATGTGTTTAACTATTATGTTATAGCTTGTTTAGTTAATTTATTTTATAATACACTTAAGCTTACATTAAATCATTTTATTTTCACGCTTGCTATAATATGATCAAATGTTATACATTGCCTATTACACAAATAACATCAATTGTAATTTACCCATCGAAACGCTACTGAAAACATTAATATTAAATTCAATAATAATTTACATTATAGTAGGTTATTCAATGAAAAATGATATTAAAAATGCTTATATTATATTATATTATTCAATAGAGCGAGTTCTCCAGTTTTTTTTTTTTTTTTTTTTAATTTTTTTTTAAATTTCATTTTTGTACAGACTTATGTCTAGAATACAATCATTTTTATATATAATTGCAATTCACTTAAGTTTTAAATTTTTTTGATACTGTTTTTTTAGTTTTTACAATTTGTTTATTATTTAACGACCTATATCCTATAATGATATTCTGATTAAAGTTTATTTTAACCAATAGTGTACCAAATTTATATTTATTTGATTAACATGGAAAAATGTTCACTTAATAAAAATAAAAGCCAAAAGTTGATAGCTGTCATAAACAATTTACACGTTCAAATTACAAAACTATACATTTCCGCTAAAATGCATACTTGACCAACTTTTACTCTGTCAATGAGTTAAATATTTATATGAATATACTTTCTAGATTTTGAGCTTGAAAAACATTTTCAATTTAATATTTCGAACAATGTTTTTGGTAATTTAAAGACGATCATGACATGATAAATGACAATAATTTAGTTCTGTAAGTATTTATATTATTTTATATAGTTCACCAAACTTAATGTCAAGTTTTATTGTTTACGGGTATTACTATTGCTTGGACTTTTTTAACAACACGTGATAATAATAATAATTGTATGAGTTATTTACAGTACTTCATAGTTATATAGCGAACAAAAGAGTATAATATTACTAAATTATTGTATTGTACCAACGACTCAGAGGTGCACTTTAAAGTTTGACATTTTTTCCTCTAGTATTCACTAAAAACTGAAATAAAAATCAATTTTTAATTGTTGTATTACCTTTTAATAGGAGTTATTACTACCTTTTTTTAATGAACATTTACTCATGACAAGTAACATATTTTATAATTTATTACTTATTATTATATTAGCCAAACAGAATAAGTTTTAGATTTGTTTTTTTTTTTATTTTATTTTTATTATTATTATCTGTACCGTTTTGATGTGAAAACATTTTTTATTGTCATGTAATTACATATTACTAAAACTAATTTAAAATGATCACTAAAATCAAGAAATTGTCTAATATCCAATTTGTGGAAGCTCAAGTCTGATTTTGATTTTAAATTATTATGAGTGTGTCGTGTCATCCTCCCCCTCTTTAATCTCTCCAACCATGTTCGGAGCACGTGATAAATGGTTTAAAGAAGCGTTTTATTTATTATTTTTATCAAATTTAATTAGCCACCACACCCGCCCGCCAATAGACGTCAAATTTCCCGAACGTACGGGTTCAGGTATTGTTTGGGTACACGCCCGACTATTAATAAAACACTCGAATATAATGCGCTATATAAAGGACGCATTATATCATCAATTAACCGCGGTTGTGTCACACGCCCCATGACCTATTGTCATCAGTTCAGACAGGGATTCGTTCGTGTACAAAATGACCGCAAGACACATACAAATAAAAAATAATCCCTACGAATGGGCTGAGGAAAGATTCCGATGGGAAGTAGGTACTCTAGATTTTTTTTTGCTGTAACAATCGTCAATTATTATTTTTTAGATCCTGTTCGTTACATTATCACTGCAGTGTACTCTGTAAAAAGTTTGGTGATTTTATAAAAATGGAGTTTAAAAAGTTCATAATGTAAGCATAAATGCCCTAGTTCAAAACCTAATTCGTTTGAATAGTGACACTCTGAGGAACATTTGATGGTAGTTTTAATTTTATTTTTACGGAATTAAAGTTTGGTAACTTCCTTACACAATCACACAAAATATTTTGTGTGGACCATTATTAGTCACTGAAATTCGCCTAAAGTGGACAAGTATTAACCAATATAACTTATACAAATAACTCCAATAATAATTATTAAATAAAATATTTTACCTTTCTCAATTGCCCATATTACTCATATTTCCTTGTATTAAATTCCACAGTAAACGTGGTTTATTGGTTTTGTTCAGTATACCTATATAATAATATAGTCCAATGCAATTTTGGCAAATAGTGGGATATTATTGCTATGTATTTTATCGACAGGTACGTAGTTATAATTTTATCAATATAGGTGTCACATATTACATATATGCAAATTGAAAATACTAAAGTATATATAGATATTAAAGTGAATACAACAGTAAAGGCGACCATTCACCTGATCCCAAACACCATCGGAGTTTTCCTTTTGTTTATTTTCAAGTGAAATATTTAACTTCGATTTTCGATAATTTAACATGACATTGTATTTATGACTTTTAATATTATAAATTCGAAATTCAAAAATAGTAATAATTTAGCTTTAATGCAAAACTGATATTTTATATATGCAATACAGTTATAGTGCATATTAAATACGATTAAATATAGTTTTTTATATTTATAATCAATAAGCTTACAGTAGTTACCATAAACCGTCTGTGGGTATTTTAGTTTTTGATATATAAGTACTTATTTGTTATTGTGAAGTAAAACCGTCATTGAATATTTGACATGACTGTGTTGTCGAACAAATGAATACTTAATAGTAATTTTCTCGTACTTAAATTGTGTAAACGTTTTATTGAAAGCAACAATATGAAGTATTTGTAAAGACGAAGCACCTATTGATGTCTAAATCAAGATATTCTATTATTCTTAGTAAAAACAATGTAGATTGTAGGTGTATAATTAATTAAACAAACTTAAATTTAAATTCCCCATTTAAATAGTGTATCATATTACTCATATGTATTAAGTACCTACTAATTAATTGTCCAATATCTATGAACATTTTCCAATAGGTAATTTTAAGATATTGAAACAGGTTTTTTTGCATGTGTGATTTAGTAGATATTTACTTTTTCATTAATAGATATTACAATTTCTAATCGTGTAGTTATTTCAATAGTTTACATATCACATCAATAAGTTAAATGACCTTTGTTTTACACATACATATATTATACTATGGTAATTTATTTTCCTTAAAATTATTCAAAACTTTTAATTCACTGTAATATAGATTTATAAAACATTATTCCATAAATAGTTTGAATTATTTGATGATAATAGTTATTTGAATCAGTATAAAATTCCAACTCAGAATATTATTTCTGAGCATATGCAACAATTTCTAAGTACTATATTCAATACAGTCAATACACCATTGATTTTAGGATGTTTGGATCACCCAAAAACCATGTAGTCTGAATAAATTTCTAAAATTAATAAAATAATATATAATCAAATTTTTAAAATCCAATGTATTGATAAACTTTAATATTTATAAATATTCTCATTTATAGAAAATATTAAGCTACTTTAATAAAATATATTATTTTTTTTTATATATAATATGAAACCGATTTCCAAGTGTAAATTATAATAATTACAACAACATTAAAGTATGAAAAAAATCATTACCTATTCAATACAAAATAGTTATATGAAAAAACTAGTATATATAACATTATTAAATTTATAACATTATTATTAAAACAAAAACTATTAATGTATAAAATACAAAAAGTATACAAAATATAATGTTGAACTGCATAATATGTTTTGAGATAAATAAAATATAATATGTGTGATTAACCTTTTTTCTGTCTCATAATATAAAAAATAAAATAAAATAAAAAAACTAGTTTCTATTATCCGCGAAAAGACATTTTAAATGATGAATTAAATCATAATATCAATATTATATATTATTATATACAACAATATTTATTTTAATAGAATCAAATATAAAAAGTGAGATGGTAATATTTCTTAAAACAAATTTAAACTTATTTATAAAATACATCACAAATAAATGAAACTATATCGATTAAAAAAATTAAATTAATAACTATTACCTAATTGTAATTAACGAATTAAAAAAAAAAAGAAGTTGAACTTGTATGATCTATATTATTTAACTATTATATAGATATATTGTAAAAAATAACAGTCTAATAGACGTAGAAAGTAGTTAATAATATAATTCATTATTGAACATTAACATGTACAAATGTGTCATGAAAAGTTATCCACCAATCAATCATTTGAAACGCTATAGAGATATTGGTTAATAAATCGGCTAAATTTGACGGCACGTGCATGATATTTAATATTATTTTTGTATTTTTCTTCAAAAAAAAAAAAAAAGGATAATCTGAGCGTAAACTGTTTTACATAATTCTTTACTGGGAATATTAAATCCCTAGAGCCGAATGTCAATTATAAAATATAATAATAATGTGAGTATCCGTTTTGTTGTAGATTTAATGACTTTATTCATTTTACAAAACAAATATTTAAAATTGGATAAAATAAAAATTATACATTTTAAGAAAACTATTTTTAAGGCATAACAATAATAATAAAATTAATAATTTTAACCCAAATCTAAAAGCTATAATTAGTAAAGATGTGCTAGTTATTATAAAAAAACAAATCGTCAAAATATGGTGAAATCTTGAAAATATTTTTTTAATCGTTAACGTTTATTTATTATATTAATAATATTTTAAACTTCGCGCCCCATGTTAATTTGTCGATCGATAATATAGTATATCCCAAACGGTCAGTGAGGGTATAACTATATATAATATAATCGTATATGATAGTGTACATATTTTAAACCCTTTCTCAAACAACACACAATGCGATAGAAGTATAAGAGAAAAAGCTTATGTGAATACAATGAAATTCACACAAGAGCGTTGGTTGTAAAAGTAACAAGGCCACGAGAGCACAATGTATTTTCGCGTGCTATACATAGGTACACACACAAGTACCATCATCTTCATCACTTGAACATTTTTTAATATTGTTATTATTTTTTTTTATTCGTGGATCGATATTACATCATATTATTATAATAATAATTATTATTAATATTATTTGATTTGTTTTTCATACATTTTTTTTTTTTTGTATAGATAATTATATTCTTATAGTTATGTATATACCATTGCATTTGATGCCACTCAAAAACAACATACGAACGACGGTTGCTTATCGATCTAACATTTCTGAATAATATATAAATATAATGTGCAGCACAGTCTGTTGTAGGAATTTCACTAGATATAACAAATAATATCTTTACTCGTATTTAAGTACTCTCGGGCTTCGATAATTCTTTCAAAATGTAAATATGGTGTATTGGCATTTAACAATAATTTTCCGTTTTTTCCTACCCTCATACAAACGATTAATATTAAATACGACCTTGTTCCTCCGTTGCGAATCGAGCTGCCACATAGAACGTTCAAATTTATTACGAAAATCCGTACCGGCATCAATTACGTGAACCATGATTTACGTTGTAATCACTTAATAATGTAATGGCTATGACCTATAAGCCCCAAAGCACATACCTATGTGCCTATAAGCTAAGACACAGTTTAAATAGTAGATAATATTAGTAAATTACATTGTATTACAAGCTGTAGAAGTTGCACATAACTGTTGAACTTTTGATGATTATTAGACCACAACTTCAAGGTGTTTGTAGGGCTTCATCGAAAGCCGAATTAACGTTGACGGGGAACTTATTAAATGTATTCAAATTATTTTCTAAGATAGCAAAATATTCATCAAAGTCAACATTCGATATTATTATTTGATATAATAATATCTTGTCGAATAATAGCTTTAAAAGTCGTTTGGTAAAATCCCAATAAATGAATCTTATATTATAAAAATGCAAATTTTATACGTAGATATCCAAGACAAATTTCGTAAAAAAAATTTATCATTACTATTGTTATTATTTTTTTTTTTTTTGGTCACACTATGATAATAGGTCGTATAACACATAAATATTTTAAAAAATTCAATTGCAAAATAAAATTAATTTTGCATGTCTTCGAGAGACTATTTTATTGATTTTTTTTTTTAAGTTCTGTTAATGTTTGTCCGAATATAATAGTTTTTAAATAGACTGAAAAATATATTCCTTTTATAATGCGTGTGTGTGTATTAAAAGAATAATCGTAGATATTGAATTTTCATTTAATATTTATATTAATATTTTCTAGATAGGAGGATGGATCCTCGATGGCATAGCAAAAGCAGATTCCGTGGCATCGTCATTTTGTACTTTTTATAGTATTTATAGTTTATTTGAAATTTCTACTTTTGTTAGTCTTTTTTGACGATTTATATTTATAACGTTTTTTTTCTTAAAAAATTGATCTAAAATGTAACATAAGATATACTGCATACCATTTTTATCCAGCTATTAAAATATATCGAAAATATTTATTTTTGTAATTAAAATTTTAAAAAAAAATTGTAAAATTATATAGTAAATGATTTTTAATTTTAAAATTTATAACATTCATACTAGAGACCTTATACTTATAGTGCAAAGTATATTATTATGCTTTCAACAACAGAAATTTAAAAATATAGTGCAATAAGTTTCTCATACATTTTGCTTCGACATTATGAAACTATTAAAAATACAAAAGCACAATATGCTTGTAAAACTTCAGTGTTTGAATTAAAAAAAAAATTTAATATTGAAATAAAAAAATACAATTTTAGTTACTATATGATGTAAATTGTTATTCAGTTTATATACTTTATTCAAACGATTTGCATTTTTCTCAAATAATAACATAATTGTATATATATTTTTTTTGTATAAGCATTGGAATTTTTAAAGAAATAATATGTCAAATCTTTAAGGTTTTTTAAATATAAAGTTAGCAAATTATCTTTCTTTGTTGTGGCTATTTTTTTATGTTAAAAAATGTATTTATTACCTGCAATTATTGCATAGTCAAGATATTTTGTATTAATACAATTTTTTAATTACGATTGTCGATTAAGATAATTATTCATTTTCCGTAGTTACTAATACATTATTTAAATTCATTAACTAAATCAGAAAATTAGAATTAATATAATTATAGTTTTATAGAGTTTTATTAATAGAAATATTTTAATATTGCAGTTGAATAAATCAATAACTGGTATTTGTAAGCAATTCATACCAATCAATAAAATAAAAATAGGTGTCAAAATTAAAAAGTAACTAATTTTGTTAAATCGTGTATGAAACCAGAACTTATTTCGTTGTATTGAAATAGGTTTAGACACCATGGAATTTAGCGCGTTTGCAGAGTGAACTTTCCTAACATGTGTCTTGTTTTATACCAGCTAGGGACCTATTCATAACGTAGATACTATGGTCTGTATGTATAATATTGACTTATGAGTTAATAACAATAATGTTTGATATAATATTATTATAATTATTATTGTATAATGTATGCGATGTGTTGGAAAACAATGAGGTGATTATACCTACTGTATTACCTAATTGAAATAGTATAATATCGTGTGGCAAGTGAGCTATTTCAGTTGCAGACGCCTGCTGTGTTGTGCTCAGAAATTGCCTTTCCACACGATCCACGTAACTATATTTTTGTCACGCCTTCACCGCCTCCGAAACCGCCTCCAACGACATTACTGTAATCCATAATGAACTGTTCATGCTGTACTCGCGGGTATCTAGATTTATACAGTAAATGTTTCGTAGACCCGTACAGAAGCAACCTACACACCAGCTTGTATTTGACTCTATTATCGTCAATGATGAAATTATTAAAAATTAATTTTTGTTATTCTTAATATACTTAAAGATTATATTTTAAAATTCTTGAGATTTTTTGTACAATTTAAGAAGATACAAAATGATATTTTTTAAGTATAAGAGATCTCCTATATATTATATATATATTTTTTTTTCGTAAGTCATTTAACAAATATTTTTTTTTTTTGAGTGTTAAAGTACCAAAATCAAAATTTGAATGAATAAATTTTTAATTATTTAACTTTTTGTAGTAAAGATAAGAAGTTTACAATATTGAATTTTAAAATTTTAATAGTTAATATTAATGTATTAACATTTATAATTTGCACAAACGTTCAAATTATAATAGGTACCTACCTATTAAATCCAATAATACATTTTATATTTCAATTTTTGTAAAACGATTTTTTTTTTTTTTTTACTATTATCTTTAATATGATTATTTTAATAGCTGAGAAACTAGTTGTTCACATTTTCAAAAGGACAGTATATCAAAAATAAATTATTCATTAAATGATTTTATTTGTCAAAATATTTATTAAAAAAAAAAATTAAACATTTTTAAATATGATCTTTTAATATAATTAAAAATTATAAATATCAAATTATTAATTTTTAATAACTGGATTATTAAAAAAAAAATGTGCTTGTGAAACAACTCGAATTCAATAAAACGTATCAATACATTGTGTGTATTAGTTTTATTTGGACAGTAAATTTTCCGCCCGCCGGACATTTATCATGTCCGCTAAACGGAAAAAGATAATTTCCCAAGGCTTCAACCAGCATCAAAAATTTAACTTTCAGTGCAAGCATAACAAACAATAAGTTACTAATTGTAGTATAAAATATCCTTTAAAAAAGTAGCTAACACACTGCTTCGATCAAAATCAATTGCCGTACAAATGTAGTGATTTTTCTTAGAATTCATATTTATTTTAAGACATCTATACTAACTGAAGAGGTGCACTCGAAATTTACACTTACTATAATATAGCAAAAAAAATTTTTTTTTTTAAGTAATTGTTAATAAATATGTATATAATACGTTTATTAAAGCAAATGAAATAAGAAAACGTAATATTAATTTCGGGTTTTAACTTTTATAGCACATTGTTTTCAATTGTTAATACTATACCTATATATTTTCAGGTTATTTATGTTAATATTAATAATTGAATTTGACCTGTTTAAAAAAACTTTGGAACGTTTTTCTCTTTCTGGATGTTTAAAATTAGATTTTTATAGACCATATACTTTTGGTTACAATGATAAGATTCAATTACGTTATCAATTTTTTATTTAAATTTAATACTAACCCGATAAAACATGTTTCTTATTTTGTAATGTAAATTATGTATTTTTCAGTTAAAAAAAATAATAATAATTATAATACACTAAATTTAGTAAATTAAAATTATAGATGTTTGTACATAAAGGATAAAAATATTACTTAAGTAGGCGATAACAACTTACTATATAATTATTATTAATTCCTAAGTATTTAATAAATTATTAAATCAATGGCTATATGAATAACGCTTTTATGATACAATACATCAATTTATTAGTGATTATATTTACAGTATTGTTTTTCAACTATTTTTATATTTATTTTTTATGGTGATTTTATATTTTAAAAGGAATCATCTCATTGTGAATATTTAAAAAAAAATGTAGATACAACATCATACAAGATGTAACGTTGTTAAAAAAAAATTACCATAAAAATACGTTTATGGTTTTTATCGTATATAATGTAAGGTAGTTGTATCACTTTAAGAAAAAATATATATTAAGTATAGAAATAAATTTACCAAAATGTTTATAATACAAGTATTATATCTAGCATAGAAGCACGCAATGGGTTTAAATATTTTTGTTTTTAAATTTATGTAACGATTAATAATTATTTATAAAGGTTAAAAGTATAATTTTCACATATTTTTAAAATTATATCTGTCAGTTTTCTTGACTGACAAATTAGTTCATACCTATTATAATTAACTAATTATATTTTGCAAAGAAATTAACAAACGATTTTTGAAAACTTAATTAAAACTTTTAAAAGAGGTAAATAGTATTAATTAATATTATAACATTACCACACTCTTACAGACATAAATAATAAATTATTTTACATTTATACAAGTTATCTAAATTTATATTTACAGAATTATAGCTATTTAAAATTGTAGTTAATTATATATGATATCTAATGAGATATTGGTTTTTTTTTTAATTTTATGAATATATAGTTTTATTATTTTATAAAATGTTGGTAAATAATTGTTAAGCAAGCACTATTGAAAAAAAAAATCACAAATTATAGAAAATTAATTTTGAAAATTATAAATTAGTTTTATAGATTAAAATTAATTGTTCAATTCTAGGTAACTGAAACATATATTATATAAACCTGTATTATTCATTCAAGCAGTTTGTAAAATATATAAATGTGACTAATTTAACTACACTTTAAGATAATTATTACTTGTTGACTGAGATGTGTAGACAAATTACCTAAGTGTTTTTGTCTTTAACCTTAGTTATATGATATATATATACTATAAAACTTTTTTCAAGATTGCTAAGAACTGATTTAATATCTAACACCATTACAACCAATGTTCAATAGATTAGTGATTTTCTTTTACGGTAAAGAAATATTTAATTATGGGAATTCAATTATTGACCGTATTTAAGAAGTTCAATATAAATAAATTATTTTTATGGTTGTGTGTACGAGTTGTGTAAATGTGTGCCTACAAGTGATAATTATATAAATGTGTGTAACTATATAAGAATTAGAGGGACTCACGTATACTGGAATTTACCAACTTGGCACTAATGACAAATCTATAATTAACGAATAATATTTTTAATTTTAAACATTAAAACATGTAACTATATATTATACATATTGATATTTGATAAGAAATATGGAAATATATTTAAATTTTCAACGAAGTTCACCTGAGATTGTTTGCTCCAGCTTACTATTATCTTATTTTTTTTTTAGTTCTATATAACCATTGGCCACTGTTAAAAACTCTTCAATGTTATCATTTAAAATTAAAAGTTAAAATCGAATTTAAGAGACAAAGTTAAATTAAAAACTGAAAAGTGTTATGATAGATGTCAAAAAATTAATAATAAAACAACAAATTCAAATATCATGTTTTAAGATTTCTTATCACACTACTAGTTTCATTGGTAACATGGACAAAAAACATAATATTATATATTCATGTACAACAAAATACAGTAGGTACATAGAATCTCCGTAATGGTATGTAAATGTTTTCAGATATTTTGTTGTTTTCCGATAAGCTACTTGGATTTATATCGAAAAAGACATAAAACTTGGTGTATTGTATTTACTATTTATTCGATTGTATTAGATTGTAAGGCTATTGAAATGTTACAATAAAAAATATTTGATTAGTAATGAAATCATACATATATTTATATTTGTTAAACTAATCAACATGCTTGTTGTAAAAATAAATGTTTATGGCTTTTTATTTATAAATATTTATAAATAAAGTAAAGAAAATACTATTCTGTAAAAATTGTACAAATGTGCTTATAGTCTAACGTTTGAAATTAAATTAATTTTATATTTTAATTCGCGTTTTATGTATAAATAATAGAGACTAAAACGCTATTCGATAATTCAGTTTCTTAAATACATAATATAGATAATATTAACCAAGACCAAAATGTAAAGATACTGATTATTATTAATTCTTTAATTTTTTTTTTCTTTTGATAATATTATATTAATAATCAAATTCAATCATGGATTACACAAAAACAAACAAAATCTAATCATTCTTTATCCATACATAGAATTATAAACATAAATCATTATTATGATTTTAAGTGAAAAAATAAAATAGCTGCATTGCTTTTAGATAAAATGTATTTACCAGAAGGAAGTTAAATTTAATAATTATTAAATAATAATAATAATAATAATAATAACTATTTTCTCCCTTTCTTCAAAACATTATACAAAATCTTATAAGTTGAATATTAACATTAAACTAAATATCGAGTCATGATAGTAAGAATATCAAAAATGTCGTTTGAACATTATATTTAGTACCAATTATATCAAACAATATAAATAATCATTTTAATTAGATTGGGTTTCGTTTTTATTAAAACCTGTATTATATTCTTAATAAATACAATATATTTCAAATATAGATAAAAGAATTAACTTTTTTTTTTTAAATACACTAACTAGGTACCTATTGCTTATTTATAATAAAATATTATTTGAATGTTACATTTTATGGTTAAGATTAATTTTAAGACATTTTTTTAAGAATGTATATTATTATTAATCAGAAAAATTAACGCAATAAATAGTTGTAAAAGTGCTTATACCTTTAAAATCATTTAGTAAACGAATAAATAGTATCTTTAACATGTTTAAATTATCAATTGTTATATATTGTTTGAAAATTAGATAAATTTACCTACTATACTATATTATATAAATAATAAACTAATTTAAATATTTTTATGTTTCAATAGTTTTATTACTATATCAAATAAATTGGTACAATAATTTCACAAAAAAAAAAAATAAAATAATAACAATAATAATAAATAAATAAAATGATTGATGAAATTTGTTGGTATCTTTAAAATTTATAATGAATAGTTTTCTAATAATTCAACATTTGTGCAGAACTTACAACTTATCATTTAAAGAGAACATTGTAATATTTTGATACACAGATTAAAAAAAAAAATACAGAGGAAATATTGAATGCGTAATAAAACAAATTAAAAAATAATACTATATAAAATACGAGTAATTATAAAATTCTAGTTATTTTATATTATAGTAAAATATTTAATATTACTGAGTTCTGACTTTATTTTTAGATATCTCGTGACATAAAATAATTTAAATATACATTGCGATTCAGTATTATTATTCAATATTTAAATAAAACGTACAACAAGGTCGGTTAAAGTTTAACTTATTAAAGAAAATATACTTTTAAACTATTATAGTTTGTGTTTCATTTGTTATAGAAATATTTATTGAAACACTATTTGTATCTTTTCAATGTTAATTTGAACACATAACAACAACAATATCTATAATATACAATTTTCTACCTTCGAGTTTAAAATAATAATATATCATTGTTATTATTTTTAAGTGATTTAATATTAATATTTTATATTTTGTTTTGTTTCCAGCAAACGACTTTTAACTTTAATTACTTATACATAAATCTTAAAAAAAAATACTATGGAGTTTACATACCCGTGATTTTATTGCAACACGGTAATCCAAAGTTATTACACTTAAATATCACGTTACTAAATTGTTGTATTAACAAAAGTGCATTTACGAATTACACCAATACATTTTATGAATTGTAAACACGTAAATATGCGACTCACTCGAAGAATTCATTCGCGACCGTATCGAAGTCCAAGTAACCGTAACGGAGTCCGAACAACGACTGATTATGATGGCAACACCAACTACTGGCGGATCGTATTGCCACCCTTCGTCGGCACATGCGACCGCGTTCCACCACGGTCGGGGTGATTTTCGTGGTCGCCAATGAAGGACGTGAATGTTTTATCCAGCATTTTACAGTCGACTGTGACAACTGTAACGTTTGACTAGATTAACGCACATAGAAAATCATTGTTTACCGCAAATGTCAATAACTCAAAAATATATAATGAATCAATACAGGTATCATAATCCCTGAAACGTTTCTTTATTTCTGTTCTATCAGCAACAAAATATAAAAAAAATAATTTATACATTTCATTATCTGTAATAAATAATACATATTATAATGTTGTGCATCTGTCCAACAACAGATAATCTGTTTATTTGTAGCAATAATACAATAGCTAATTTATAATATTTTGATATTGTGGGATTTTGTCGTGAGGAAACAAACTTTACACCTTTGTTTAGGAAAATAGAAATATCATTCAATGTACAATAATTTAAGTATTAACAAAACTATGAATAATTAAAAAAAAAAAAAAAACTAAGATTGTTGCTCAAAAGAGTAAGAATAAGAATTTTTAGAATAATTTCAACTATCCATAAATAGTAAATACATATTATATAAAATAAGCGACCAATTATTGTTCTTAATTTATTAAACACTAGGTTTGGATATTATGTATTTTAAATATTATTAGGTTATTAAAACTATGGTTTCATGCAATGTATTAAGTCTTACGAAAGGGATTCGACATATTTTCTCATTTGGTGGGAACTATAAACATTTGTGTTAATAAGGGTTTCTAATATCGGAAGAATTCTCAAAATAATTAACATAAGTTTGCTTACAGTAGCTTTCTGAGGATATAATAGAATAAATTAAATATAATTTACTCTTAGAATAAACAAGTATCGTTGAATTTCATAAAAAAAAGTAATAAAAATATAAAATTATTTACACGAAACTTCACATACCTTTCTTTTTTTTTAGAAATACGCAAAAATACACAATATTATAATAACAAATATTTTCTTTTTTTAATTCAAAAGAATAAATTGGCCAGTACTTTTAAATATAAATAAATTATGAAAATCTGAAAAATCCAAACAATTCAAAAAAAAATTGTATACGTAGGTATAATCAGTTATCAACTACAATACGATTTTGTTTTTTTTTTTTTTGTATTGTTATTACTATTATTACAAATCAAAACAGAATGATTAAATTGATTTAAAATTTACAATAAAATTTGTTTGAGTATGTAATTATTATAAAAATATGAATATTTTGGCTTTTTTTTTTATAAAAATTTACAATTTATTACAACTTTGGATTTTTATTAGAATTATAGTGAAAATTACTGTTTTTTTTTTCTTTAATAAAATAAACTTAAAAACTGAATATAAAATTTCTTTCAAGTTTCACTTACACTCATAATTGTTTTCATTATTTTCAATAATCATTTATACTTCAAATTTTAATAATAAATAAAACAATTATTTGAGTTAATGTTTCTATTTGATTTAATATTAGTGACATATAAAAACATCAAAAATACCATCATATGGTGATATTCTTTAAGAAAATTATTTTGTGGACATAAAATAGTATGTCTACAGTCGGTCTTCGTTAAGGATTATATTTAATCGTATACAATGATTCATTATCGAATTCAAATTTAACAAAACTGTTCCGGCGATCTTCTCAATAACATGGTACTCTTGATATATAATATACAATAGATTGGTTACCTACTTGTCTGAGTTTTTTTTTTTTTAATGTATAATATATTATATTGCATTCACCCAAAATTTTGCAAGACAAAATATTTTTAAGTTCTTAGTAAAACATAATCTCAAAATATATGGTTTAAACCACTATATAGATAAATTACTAAATTTAATGTATTTCGTTTATAATAAGATATAAAAATGTGAAATGTGACTGAACAAGTAGACGATGTTATTCATCGTACACAGACACACGGTCTATAAAATCTAGTCGAGCCAATTTTTGAAATAGTTTATGATATATTTTCTAAGTTCAAGTGGCTGAATATTTTATCAAACGGCATATTTCAAAATCTACTAACGTTTTTGAAAATTATGTAAAAGAAACATTTCCAGTAATATTAGTAGATTTCAAAGTAATAAATAGTGTTCTTCGATAAAAGAATCACACTGTATACGAATAATTACTCAATATACCTAAATATAATATATAAATTAATTTACTTTAAAAGTGAAATTGGTTTTGTATTTTTATTAATTGATAATTTAATTTTTGGAACTTTATTACATATCTATGTATGTTATAATTTTTAAGAAAATATTATTATTATTAGTAATATCTGTGAATTTTGTAAACAAAATTAGTTTTATTATTTTAAAAACGAATAATAAGATCGAATTTTCAAAAAGTTTTATTAGGTATATACTTTGTGTTTTTCAAATAGATTTGTTTGTTATTTAAATTGTATTCGACCTTTTTTATGATTAAAATAACTTTTATATGAATATCATTATGAGTTAAAAATACAGTTTATGGTAATATCGTATTTTGAATTAGAATATTTCACTAATATTTGTATTCATAAGATAAAATTCAATAACTTTTTTAATTCAAATCATTTCTTATAGTGATATCATATTATGGTATTGATCATTAAACAGTTTGTTTTATATTATTGATATGCCAAATTTAGAATATTTTATTCAAAGACTTATCTCATTAAATAATACCAAATAATGGATCTATCCATCTTAATATCTATATAAGATTGAAATTAAAAATATTGATTGTGGTAACTTTGAAACTATATTAACTCGATTTATATTAAGTAGTTTTTGTATAATAATATGTATTATAAATAAATTTTGAAAGACACACCTAACTGCGTTATAAACGACCGACCTAACTGCATCCAGAAAACTTTAAGTGGTGAAGTAGGAATGCACCCGTATGATCAGTTTGGTTTTTATTGCGACATTAAAAATGAAAATTGTTCAAAAGAATTCAGAAAATTATCCCCTTCCAGGGAGATTATGAGTAATACAGCTATAACAGTAATTTATAAATGTTATATTATTATTTACGTATATTTAATATTTCAAATTTTAATACAAGAAAATACTCATGATAGAATTATTTTTATATGAATAAAAACTTTGTACTTACACAACAATATGCATTATTATATAGGTACCTAGTGGGAAGGTTCAAACATCATTATTATATGTTAGCACGTCAATAAAATTATATAGATAGCAGTAGTACCAGAGTCTTGATTTAGTAACTATAATTTTATTTAGAAATATCACATGTATATAAGTTCAAAAACAACAATTAGGTAATGGTTAATTCCGCCCACATAGTTTATAGTATACGTCTGTCATATAATTACCATGTAAATTACTTTGAATTTCCAATGTTTTAACAGAATATTTACACATTCTTGAATGCTAAGCGGAGCAATGAATGTACCTATTGATTTTAAGCAATGCAGTGTGCTTTTTGTTTATTCATTATCCTGACATCAGTACATCACTTTTTGGGGCAGGGATAAAATCAAAACCATTAAAACTATGAATGCTCTTTGGTAGAAAAAATCAGGTACCTATTTATAGTTAGTATTTTGAAATGTTGGGATGTTAATTATAGAAGAATATTTCTAGGATTTTTCGAAATATTGGATAAAAAAAAAAAAGAAAAGGAAAATTGGTATATTTTTGTTAAATTCATCAATTTTAGACAAAATAGATTTGACTTTGGACTAAATTAAAATAAAAATAACCAAAAAGACTAGACATTTCCTAAAACTATTTATATTATTATTTTCTAGAAATCATATAATTTTCAAAATATGTTTGGCTTTCATCAGTTTATTTATATATACAAAAATTTGAATTAATTTTTTTTTAAATTATCATTTTTTATAAAAAATGAATATTAAGAGTATTAAGCTATTTATACCATGCATATAAAAAAAAATACTTATAGTAGTATTGTATTGTGTAGTGATATCTATTTAATATAAATTATCCTTAGAAAGTCATAGAGGCTAATCAACACAATTTTTTTTTTTAGTATTCAATGATTTGAACGATTAACCATTGAATTAAAATTTTAACACATCGCAACTACTGTCATGATCGGCTCAAATTAGCTATACAGCAGAGCGAATTCCCTGCATTTATTTCATTCTTTGAACTATAAATTAATGTTTACAAATTTAACTGTTTTATTAAAATATATCAATTGTAGTTAGGTTTAACGAGCTATTTACTATGTGATAATAAAATGTAACTATACATTGAATAGTTAACAAAACTTTATGTTACCTATATTATGTTTATTTACAAAACTCGAGTGATAAATACAGATTGTTCGTATGACTGTATTTTAAACAACAATAAATGATATACCAATAAAGTATAAAGTGGTAAAGTATTACCAAATAATGATGACATTTCTTGGGGATTTCGCTTTAAATTTATGATTATATTTTAATATATGGTAGAATAATAATATTGCTTAAGAAGATAGTATGTTTGTATAGCTTTTGTAATATATCAATACAGCATTGACCAAGTGGTTGGTCTGTGGTCAGATAAGTATGTAAATTCCGATTTACGTGGATGACTGAGCACTGTAATAACACTGATGAATCACGTCTTCAGTCTTTACGATGCGCTGACAAAACGACACACGCATAATGTTATTGATTTTTCGATACTTGATATTATACAATATCGTTGTTGATTTAAAAGGAATTTATCTCTAACGGAATTTCAATTATTATTAACATGTTTTACATTTTAATCTTCTGCATATTATTTGATCGATTTATTTGATCCTTTTTTTCTGCACCTTAGATATCACCATAAATATTTATCTATCAGAGTAATTTTTTTCTTGATTTAAAATATATATTAGATACCGTGGGGAAAATGTAATTTTATTGTGTTTTAATTTTGTGAAAATATAGTTAGGTACTTTAAATAAAATATATTTATTAGTCATTAATATATTTTACTGAACCCTTTTAAAACCCTCAATACTTGATGTAGGAAATCGAAATTTTTTTTTTACTATCTTGAAATTAAAGCTTTTTATACATTCTTTCTTATCATTTTCTGCCCTTCATATCGTGAAAAATGTATATTATGTAGAGACCTTTTTATCTGAATAATTCGAAATCCAATTCTCTTTAATCTTTTTTTTCTGATTCCGTCGTACTTGTAATATATTAAAACAAACGTTGAACTAAATTTCATATGTCATATTACTTTATTATTCGATTACCTTTTCTAAAAGCAAAGAATTATTGTTTTAATTTCTATTTATACAATAACGTACAATAAAAAAAAGGTTTGTGTAAAAGTATTTTTTGCAATGATAGTTTATTTTTAAAACATCTTATTCAAATTGTATATACTAAAATATAAAGTAAAAAATATTTACCTACATAATTTAGTGTAGTACCTAAAATAATCTAATCTTGAGCTTTCAATTTATGATAGATTTATATCATTTTTTATCGTATAAATAATTAAATATAATATCTTAGTTAATACAACTTGTAAACCTACGTTGTATTTACTAAATATATTATGTTCATGTATATACCAGTGACACATATTCTGTCTTCCCTTATATTAAACAGTTTCTCTCTAGTCTTTAATTCTCAGCATTCTTAAATCCTTACATATCCAATAAAACCATCGTATCCTTAGTCTATATTACGATTTTTTTTCCGAACTGACTGTTACTCTAGTCCTGTGGCTTTCTTTACAGTCGTTGATTCATATCTCCGCATAACATTTCTGTAAATTGTAATCACTAACCCTAAAAATAACGCTAAATTACACTCTTAAATCAATTCAAAGCTCGTTTACCAAATTAAATTATCTATTTTCAAAATTTGTGTTCAGTTTCAGTCCATTATCAATCAAAATCAATTCTTTAAACACAATTACAATTATTTTAAGCCTTTTTGTTCAATGTACTCCACATGGGAATTTCTAAAAAGATATTTTACAATATCAAATATATTCAGTCATTTTAACTAAGTATTTTGGAACAATAGTAAATGTTACAAAAATGTAAGAATACTGTAAAAAAATGTTTTTATATGTATCTCATTCAATCACTATTTACAGTATATTTTACTCACTAAAATTTCGGTATAATGTACTTCATATATAAATTATTTATTGTCAGTATATGCCGTCATGAACTAAGTAAATTACTTTTAATATTTATCATTATTTTTTTTTTAGTTTTGTCTATTTAATTTGAATATATTTAATATCAAATAAAGTTTGTAGGCCTGTAAATAACTAAATAATAATTATTTAATAATTATATCAAACTCATTTAATTCAAAAAATTTTAAATATTAATTAGTATAACTTAATTCAGTAATTGTATAACGACCATAATATTGTATTACATATTATGTTACGGTCTAAGTGGAAAATAACATCATTAGTCTGTAATATCCTCAATGTCTAAAATTATTTAATATTATTAAAATATATGGATTTTTTTGTATTATATAAAGTTACACAATCTGTTAATATTTATATTTGTTTACAATAAATGTGACGGATGAGGTTTAAGTTGAAGAGAACATCCATTAATAGAACGTAGTGAAATTACATTATAAGATATAGAATGTTGGTACATTAATTTAATTTTTATGTGAATAAATGATTTCATTGTTTATGACCAATAAGAAATTATACTTTTAACATCTCAAAAGAAATAAAAATGCAGTTATTAGTGAGTTGGTACAGAAAAATAATTCTATTTAATCGAAAACTGGTTTTTAAATTGAATAATAAAGGTTTTTAATTTATTTGTTTTTGTTTTTCCAGATTATTTTTAAAACAACTGAGATTTTTTTGCTTTTGAATTACTTCCCACAAGTAACAGTTAAATTAATTTTAAAAATACACCCCTATGATTGATTCGATTATATTTTAACGAACAACAACTAGTCAACTGTCATGCTTTCTTGACTTCCTCGTGAAATAGTTATATAAGGAAGTCACATTGCAAATTCATATTCTATCATGATTAACTTTTAGTGATTCGTCATGTAATTATGTAATTATTCTAGAATGTTTGATGTCACAAGATGGAATGAAACTGAATATCTTTCATACAGAAAAATATATATAATAATTGGAGGTTATCAAACTGTTAAATACAAAAACTAATGATGAATATAAAAAAATAAATATTGATAATAAATGAATTTTCCCCTATTTTCTACTTATTTCAAAAACAATTAAAGAATATATTAATGTTGAACTATGTAGTTTGGCAGTAGCAATGGTATTACGAAATTTATATCCACCTAAATTATACAATACGACTCGATTGGGTGGAAATCTTTAAATTATTATATAATAGATGCTACAATATTAACTGAATGTGGAAAGGATGAAAATGTATATATTCCACAAATACCACTTTAACCAAGTGATACGAAAGATGATCATTTTCAGTGAAACTTATCTTTGCATGTACTATTAATAAATCCCAAGGACAATCGTTAAAGAGTATTGAAACTTCTTTTGATACACCATGCTTTTGTCATAGTCAATTATATTTATGTTCAAAAAGCGGTGATGTAGGAAATCTGTATTTATATGCTCTAAATAAAAAAAAAAATAAAAACGTTGTATATTAACATGTATTAAAATGAACCAAAAAATAAATTTTAATTTTAAATTTAATTAATGAACAAACTTTTTTGATTATGGGTTATTATTAAGTTATTTTTATTGGAAAAATTGGAAGTATATAAAAAATTAAGATATAACCATTCTAAGAAATAGGTACCTTTTATAAAAACTTTGTAAAATTATCGCTTAAATATTTAATCATACAACATCGTACCCGTTATATTTTCTCCGCCTTGCATACGTACGACATAGGAGTCATATTACATTTTCGTTGACAGTTTCAATAGTATGCTGTTATGTAACTTAACCTAACCAAAACGTTTAAGCAAAATAATGATCTGTGGTTTTTAAATGGATTTTTACGATGTTTTAATTTTTAAGTAAATCATGAGAATTATTAAGCATTAGTGATATTTAGTGTTTTATAAACTGATAACTCATAAATAGTATAGTCATTAGGCTAATCTGATATTTTTGTAATTATTTATAGTGACATTCTGAGTTAATTCTGTTAAAAAAATTATCGACTTTATAACAAATTACTGTTTTAATTTTTTATAAAAAAATATTATTAGAAATACACAACAAAAATAATGTGGTTCATTTATGAAATATATAATTATATTATATTATTATGTTGATTAATTTTTATGAATTAAATGTATAATCATATCTACACATTAAAATTTTACATAAATTGCAAAATTCTTAATGACTATATTTTTATAGAAAAAAAAGACAAATTAAAAGTTATTTATAATAACTGTAGTTCTAATTTTACATATAAAAAAAATTAACTAATACATATTTTATATACAAAACCAAATAAGTTATTTTCGTTTCGATTCTATATTAGGCATGCATCAAATATCATATCAATAGGATCAAACTTTAAAATAACAAATAACTTCTGTTTGTTCATAAAATATTTAAGTACGTAAAATAAAATAATAATATACTTCAAAATTAATTAAATAAGTACTTACTTTGAGTGCTTTTCATGAACTTAATAATTTTATAAGCACATACTTAGTGAAAATACAGTGACTCCGATATTGTCCGGAATGGAATTATTTATTTATAGAGGGATAATTTGAATGTTTTCATATTATTTTATTCATAAGTTTTTGTATGAAGAATCACGTATTTCAAAATAAGAAAATAGCAATTTAAAAATATAACATTGAGCTCCCAAAAATAAAATTAAACTATGATAATTTAAAAATAATAAATAAATAAAACCGCTATTAGTTATTACTTAGTATTCTAAAGTTAATGGTTATAATAAAAAAGTTTGTTGTTATATACCTACGTCACTTTCCTTATTTTAATGATTTTACAATTAAAGTCAAGTGGAAAATATATTATTGTAAACTGGCTTGATACTTATTAATTAAATTTATTAGTATTTAGATACATTTTAGAAAAATATTTATTATACTAAGATATGAATATCATTTGAAAATGTACATTTAAAAAATCCGGTCACTCAACATTTGTTTTCATTTTAAATGTTTTATTAGAACTATATATCTTTGGAATAGAGCAGTATAATAATACTATGAACAGTATCTATTTAGTTTATTTTAGTATATTTCTACTGTATTAATTATAATTATTTATTGATTAAAAGTAATGAAATTTAACATCGCAAATTAAACTGTGATAGATAAGGTAAAGTTTAACACTCCGTTAAAATCGTTTTAGTCCCAGTAGTGCACTGAATCATTAAACGCCATAAAAACTATACAAAAGGTATTTGAGGTCACCGTTAAAATTAAAACTTTTAATGTTTATCAAATGGTTTTAACTTTAATATATATATATATATATAAACACCAAATTCTTTAGCTGTTTTTTGTTTCACATTAATAGAAAAAATCGGGAACTCGTTCTGCTGTATAATTATTGAATTCTTAATAACTTCGTCATTGAATATTTAAGTAAGACACCTACGTATCTATCTGTATTTAACTTGAATTAAATTATAAATATTATTGAGCATTAAAATGAATATACGACTTTGAGGAATGAACGGCTGGATTAGCATTTATTTCGATATATATATATATTATATATAAAGTTCAAGTGTTATATTTATATTATTTTTAGTATTTTCTTAAAACATTAGATTGTAATAATTCATGTCATGGCATATAATAATATTAATTACAAACGAAATATACCTAGAACAAAATAACTAAGATTAATAAATTGTATAATTAAACATAAATTTCCAAAAAAAAAAAAAAAACTAAACATTATCATTAACAAATATTTATTAGTACTTAATTTAAAAGCCAATTTAATATATTAATATAATATTATATACAGGGTGATTCAGTAATCATGCTCATTTTTATTTTTATACTAATAATTAAAAATAAAAGTTTATAAAACGTAAAATTTCAAAAGATATATTTAAAAATTATAGGTATATTTTAAAGGTATTAAGATTTGAATGTATTACTTAGGGAGTGTTCTGTAGTAATATAAACTTAATCTGTTTTTAAAACGAGAACTCCTTGCTTTATTTTAAATTATTTAGTACATAATTATAAATCCAAACGAGTGGTTTTTCAGTTATAAAAATGTTTAGTTTTAGTCCGTAAAAATGATTTTACCAAAAAAAAATATCTATATATATGATATTGGAAGTATATTTTAGTTTTGAACCATTTTTATACATAGCTAATGTAAATAGACTAATATCAATTACAAATATTTTAAAATCCATATAACCTATATTTTACCCAATATCACGCATCACAGAGTAAAAGAAAACTTAAAAAACTTAAGGACTTCTGGTTCGAATTTTGATTTTGACATGTAAACATTTTTAGATTAATGATCTACTAAATAATGTAAGTATACATTTTAAACTAAGAAAAAGGAAGTTGTAATATTTAAAAAATCAGAGTTTGTATCTTCTAAATTCACACATTCATTATATATAAAAATACCAACAATCAAATTTTGAGTATCTGCAAGATCTGTTTAACTCAATTTATTTAAGAAAAACATGAGTAAATTTACTTAATGAATCATCCTATATAGTATATATTATAATACATTAAAACATATATTGTATATGTTAATTCATTAAAATGTAATTATAAAAATCGTTATCTTTGTTTTAAAAATGTTAATATAACAATATAAAAGATTTGATTTTATATGATATTGTTAAGGTTATATTGTTGGTAAAAATAATAAGTACTTAAAATCTTATACAAATCTATCTCTTAGGAGATAAATTTTGAAATTGAATCATATTTAAAAATATGTAACTATTAAAGAAATAATAAACTCTTTAAAGATACTTCAGTTTTGTGCTTTACTTATAAAAAATATAATTTGTATCCCATTTTTAAATATTTGATTTATTGATACTGTTGACTTATTGCATAATTTGATGTATATCAATTTTTAAATTTCAATAATACAACCATTTATAAAACTGATGTTATTAAATATATTATGATGTATTTTTGAAGCAAAAATTATCCTTTATCCGACCTCACATAATTTTTTAATGCATATTTTGTAATGCATTTTTATATAGGTATATAAATTCTAAGATTTATTTTTCAATATTTATTAGGAAATAGGTATTGTATAACGAAATATAATTCAAATCTTATGCTTTAAAATATTAAATATAATGGTTTTAATTTATTGAATATATGTTTTATTTAGTTTTTTATGAGTCATATAATTATCCTAAACATATTGCTGTTTTAATTTTAATTGTTATAATAAAATAAATTTTTTGAAAATTTAACTGTATATAGATAACATTAAAATACAAATTTGTTTAAAATTTCAAGTATTTATAGTGATTAGTTTTTGAGTAACAGCTATATTGATTTTTTTATATATTCGGTGGAAAACTGGTTATAAGTAAAAACTCCCGTTTTTCTGTCACTTTTTTTTTTTGTTTTTCTCGATTTTTTCGAAAACTGTTGGAAAATGTTTACTTTTGACCTCTATAATGTATTAAAGATATTCACTTGCCATCGGAAACCACCCCCAAAGTTTGAAATTGAAGCAGTTTTTCGACTAATTATGCTTTACACAGACATAAAAACAAAACAAAAAACACACATCATTGTAAAATCAATATATTCATCACTTCGTTCATAATCTAAAAACATAAATAACAACAAAAATATTCAGTATATATATTAAGTTCCTTTTTAAAATATTTTCAAGATTCGATAATTAAATGTTATTTTAACTGTTTGAGATTATAATAATATATATAATAAAATAATGATATTATCATCTAAATTATTTTTAGTACTATAGTCGATTTTCTAATGCAGACATAGGTTCATAGATTTATTAGATTATACGGTTATATTGATGACATTTACAGAAATAAAAGATTTTATTCTTTCATCAGATGCAAAAAATCTATACAAATATAAGGTATTTATTAAAAATTTTGATAATTTAAATATCATTATTTACAAATCTATACAATCTAGTGTTTAAAAAAAAATTAAATATTATACCTTTTTCTATAAATGAATACCAGTTTATATAGTGTAGAGAATATGTATTATATAATATAATTTTTAAAATGTTTCATGTTACTTAATAAATTATGATTTATTTTAATTAATTTCTTATTAAAACTTAAAGTCTATTAATTTTGAAAATCATCCGAATAATTAATACATATTTTATAGGATATAAAATAATTATTAAGACCAGAAGTCTTATTTTATACTCATAAATTTGTTAAATTATAATATATGATTATAGTTTTGAAGCTGCAGTAATCTACTTAAAGAAATATCTACTGAATCATTCTATTATATTGAAACTCCTTTTGTTATTACTTATGTTTAACTAAATTACTCCAAAGTTGAAACAACATCATATATTTTACTAAGAAATGTTAGATATTTGAAATTTACACAAAATTAAAAATACATTTTATACAGCCTTATGAAAAACAACTCAATTGAAACTTATTAAAAACCATATTTCCAAAATTTTTTAAAAACCACTTTTACTTGTATTTACTGAAACATTTTCGACGTTTGTCAGTGTTTTTTTTTAATGATATAAAAATCTATTAAAAACATTAAAAGATAGAATTAAAGTAATAGGTATGTCTTAAAAATACAACCAAAATACTTTGTGCCCGTAAGGTTTTTTCATATTTTAGTTGTAATTTGAAAAAAACAAAATGTGTAATTATTAATAAATAAATATTAAATAGTTAATTTTTGAATTATTGTTTATTTATAATGTTACTATAAGGTATAAGTATATATATATAAAAAAAAAAAAAACATTCCACTACCTATACCTGTTTTTTAATATTGCGTCTAAAATAATGTAATAATTGTACAAATGTTGTTATTAGTGTTTATAGAAGAACATATATTTTTTCAAATTATTTTAAAAAGTATTAAAATATAAATAAGATACTCATACTTAAAAACATAATCTTAGGAATACTCAATTAAATAGGCTAATTTATTTGGTATTTAATGACCATTAAGTTAAATATAATATATATATATAAATGTTTTTATTTAGTAATAAAATGCAAATTATACGGAGTTTTAGATAGACTATTTAATTACTTCCATTCGTGTTTTTTTTTAATTTTATTATTCAATTATATTATGATATATAGCATTATAAATGTACGATTTTAATTTAGTATATAATAATTATTAATTTAACATTATTGTTTAGTACATAATTGTGTGATAATATAACAATAATTATAACGACATTGATAATACAATGATTATTAATAGAAAAAGTTTTATTGTGTATTGTAAAATTGAAAATTAATTAATGTATACACAAATAGTTTTTTTTATAAAAAATAAGTTGTAATATTATTATGTATGAATCGACCAAATATTATAAATATGATTTAATGATAATATAATGATAAAGCTTATCAAAAATAGAGGTTAGGAATTGAGTAAGTGCCTAACTATTGCATATTGCTTACTTATTGCTATAAAATAAATATCATTTTCAAGTTAAAAATGCATAATATTTTAATAACTTGACGCATTTAATACAAGGTTTCTCATATTTAACTATTTTAACTTTTAGGATTTTTTACTTAAAAAATCCAGATAAGCTCCGGAGTGTTGTCTGAAATCCACACAGGTCGATTGCTTACTTAAATCCTATACGTTACATTTATACACAAATAACTTTGCAATTCGAACCATATTGCTCTCAAACATAATAACACAAACCTTGTGCTCAATCCACTGTTAGTAAATTAACCAACCTAGTCCGAAAAATTATATCTGCTAATGCAATTACTCAATTCGCTGCAGATGGGTTGCACGCAGAGATATTTATTTGCCGATTGAGCTAACAGGTGGCCAGAGGTGCAGTCCCAACAGGATGAAAACTAGTTATTATAATATAACTTACTCAATAGTTTTGATAAAAATTCGTTCTACTCATCAAATAACTAGTAAAAAAAAAAAAATATTGATAATACTAAAATAGTCAAATAATAAGATATCTTTAAAAGAAGAACCAGATGCGCAATTTTTGCTTAAAACAATTTTGTGTATGGAATGATTTATGAATTAGGTACACTGTACGGCGTACACCCATCAAAGTGATTTACTCAACGACGATGTATAATATTAAAGCCTACTATATACCAGAGGTTTACTGTTACAACTTTTTTTCATATTCAATTAATTCCACACATCGCTTATAAATTATGTAAAAATATTGAGAAAAGAATAGTAAAATTATGAAAATAATAATAATAGATTCTATACGTTTAGGTACTTTTGATGTAGTAGCTGATTATTATATATTATAGTGTTGGTGTGTACTTATACAACTTTTGCAACACATAATTTTCATCTAACTTACTTTAGTATTACATACAACTATTAAAATATGATTATAAACTTTGATATTCCTACGAGATTAGAAGATCGTAATAACTTTCATCGTTATCAGACTCTTTTAATAAACTTTTTATAAATCTGCTAGAGCTAGATTGATTTTAATTTTATCCCTTTTAGTTCATATTGGCTATAATAAATAATAAAATTATTATTTGGTTATTAATTTTTCTACATTTACAGTTACAAATAAAAAATATTTTTTGTAACAAAAACAAAAATATATCAACTGTAATATTATCTGTAATAATGTTTTAAATATACCAAATTAATTATTATTATTGGAATGGTTGTGTACTAAACTACATATATCTATACATCTATGATATTTTATTAAATAATATCTCTCAATTCAATAAAATAATTCTTGTCACATTTATACTGTGATGTTATGTTGATTTTACATTGTTGCCAAGACAACGGTACATAAAATTAAACTTGAAAAAGGAACTGAAGAAACACCCACAAGCAACAATAGTATTTATATAAGATGTATAACGTAGTTAGGAAATGTTAGGTATCACTGAAACTCATACCAAGTAAATGTTTATTTCTCAGAGTCCTTAAAAGGTCAGAGGTAGAGCTCCTAGGTATTTTAATATCAAAATTATAATTATAAAATAAATTTAAGTAGAAAAACAAAAACACATTACGACTGTACATAAGTGGAAAAAACATTATTATTGTCTACTAATTTATAAATAACTAGCTGACCCCGTGCACTATGTTGTCCGTTAAAAATGCCAATTCTATAATGTAATTCACTAAGACATTTTCATTGACCATTTTGATTCTCAAAAAACTTGTTCAAGTACCACTTTAAAATGCGAATTTTGTAAAATTCTTTCTTATTACACACTAAATTTATGGTACGATTTTACGAATGTACCGTGTAAATTGCAAACAACGATCTATCATTGTTCAGACTACGTTTATCAGTCAGTGAGTTAGTCAAGTATGGCGTGAGATTCTTATGATTACGTGAGCAGTATATATCATCATGTAGGCAATCCACCACGGGTGGATTGCGGACCTCGCGAGATGTATACGTAAGTCTATAATATCTAACCCTTAAGTTTCAAAGTAATATCAATGTTTTTTACTACAGTGTATAAAATACAATAATGTGCCATCTCGTGGTTTTCATATTGTTATGTTAGTCTATTGCTGTGATTTTGAGATTTACTGTGGACATTGACTTATTTCGATAATTCTTATTTTTATTGTTATGGTTTTGACAAAATATAACAACGGTTCTACAACTATTATATTCAATCATAACCAATAGCGACCATAAAATAGTTTATTGTAACAGTGACGTCATTACATTACATATCATTACATTTACATAAGTATCTTCTCTAAAGAAGCGATTCATCAGTAAAAAATGTTACAAAAACGGGGAAAATAAATAATTAAAATAAAAAATTGTTACTATGGTTACCGAAAATAAAATAATAATAATAGTCTACGTGACAGGCCATTATTTATAATAATTGATAACTCATTTGTTTATTAAGTTAGAGAATCGATCAAATGTCATAAACCTTCTCCGTAAATTAGCTCTTCAATTTTAAAAAAAAAAAATGATAACAATCCGTTCAGTAGTTTCAGAGAACATAGACCTCAAAGGATTACATTGGTTTTCATTTTCACATTTATATACATAAATAAATTAATTATAAAATTATAAATTTATTTTGAAATTATACATTATATGTATAATGCAAATAGAATTTTCGATAATTTTGCACATTGTTAAGTGGTTTTTCAAATTTTTATGCTTTGTTAGAATTTTTTAGTCAATTTATAGTAATTATACCTAAGTTATATTAGTTATTTACTATAGTTAAGAAAGAAGAAATAAAAGCACAAATAATGATTTAAACCTGTTACGTTAATACCATTGATGGTAATATTACAATTTTAGAGTATCATTTTTTACCCCTGCACAGATTAATGTCCATTAGTAACAATACGCCACATTTCATTTATCAATCAATGATCCTTGATAAAAAAATACGTAATACTTAATATACCAATTGTCACCTCCATAAAAAAATTTTAAAAACCACTTTAAATGTTAATTACTGATGCCTTTATTTTAGTTTTATTTTTTAAATTACCGAGAATTTATAATATTAAACTAAACTAGGTATTTATATCTTATAATTTATGTGATTTAATAATAATATAACAGTTACACAATTAATTAAATTGTTGGCAGGTAGTTATGAAAAATACACGGTAACAGATTTTGATGGAACTGTAGTTGAAATAAGTAAATTTAATAATATTTCTAGTAAAAATTTGAGACACGAGTACAACTCCCGGGTTTTGTTGACTTATAGCTACATCTATATACTTTGTGTAAGCCCTGAAGGCTTTTCAAGAGCTATGGAAGATCAGTAAATTAACCTAATAGTCGAATGGACCATCAGCATGGAGGCGACTTTACGTGTCTTTGATGTATTATCCTGTAAAAAGCTAAACATTAAAGGAATATATAATAATATTATATACATACTATTTCCATTTTATAATTTTATTGTTTTGAAAATAATATATTAATATCACATGAAAATATAATAATTTTATTTAAATCGTCATTTAAAAACTAAAATTGCCATCCCTATTGTATCTTTATCTAAATCAATTAAACTCAAAATATTATGTACTTATAATTACCTATATTACGACCATAACTTATGCTTAAACGATTTTCTTAGATAGGCTATTGAAATTCATCCAACTATCCAAGAACACATTTATTTATTTATTTATTTATTTATTTATTAAGTTATATAAACCTACAATGCTTTAAGTTCGTCATAATATTATTAAAATAATTTTAGTGCATAGTATTATGATAATATAAATGCAATTATCATGAAACTAAGAATTAAGTACATGATTAAAGTAATAGTTTAATTTCTTATTGTACAGTTTATATTTCATTTAAAACATATGAATAAATCATAACTTATAAAATATTTTTAATAAGATTGAGGTAAACAACTATCATAAACACGATGATAACACTTAGCAAAAACTAAGGTGAACAATATTGAGTATCCATAGGTATTACGAATAATTATGCATATTATAGTACCTAATAAAACTAGGTTAATTTTTAGTATGGTGAATATAATATTTTATAAATACCAATATATACTTTAAAATAGACAGGTAACTCGCCTGTTTTTAATAAAAAAGATATAATTTTAATTCAATGAAAAAAAAAATCTTATTCGTTAAGTTGTCTCGCCCTTTTCTTCATCCAGCATGGGCTTTTGTATAAAAAATTATATTTATTAGTTATTTATACTAGCTTTATTATAACTGAAACGATGGTGGTTAATAGGTCGAGAGTATTCCTTAATAGGTTGTTGAAAAAAACTACCTTCAGTCCTTACAATGTAAGAAATGGAATACGAATATGCCGCTAAATAGCGTCATTATATCGTATAGTTTACCCATGAGAAAAACCATTCCTTAATTTCTAATACGCGGAGATTCCTAATTAATTTTAAATAATGCGCCCAGAAGAACAATGTGTACTAAATCAAAATTGGTAATAAAATTATTTTAAAGATTACTTTGTTATCTGCAGTCATAAAACAATAAAATTGAAATGGTCAAAAAAAACATTTTGTTAAAAATTATTAATAAATAACATATTAAAATAATGTAATTTCAACTATCAAAAATAATTTAACTCATGTTTTATATCACATTATAGGTAATATTGTCTTATTAGACAAGTGGTATTAAATATTTTAACAATAATTTTTCTTCGACATTGAGATATCTGCATTTTTTAAATGGAAATATAATAATAGGTATACGATTTATCACAATTATTATTATTTTAACTGGAGTATCAGCCTTGACAGATGACTATATTATACTTATGCACGCTAAAATAATGCACGCAAATGATCGTTGGGAATTTAAAATTACGTATGATTTGCTTATTCCAAATAGTTATGATTACCCAGTTGATGAATTCGAAGATAATTTTATTTTATTATTTAAAATAAAATAAATATATATATATATTTATTTTTAAATAGACAAATAAGTTAATTAAGCTTTATATTATACGCATTTGCAAAAGTAAAATTAAGAAAGTTTTTTTGTTGGTTTATAAATCTAACAATAATATAACTTATTAGTAATAATAATTGCATATTATTTAACAATAATATTAGTTTAATAAGATGATATATATTTTGTTTTATTATTAGTTTCGAATAAAATAAAATAGCATTCACAAATAGAGGTATATATATATATGTGTGTGATAATGAAAATTAATGTAATCCTTTGAGGTCTATGTTCTCGGAAACTACTGAACGGATCGTTGTGTTTTTTTTTTTTTTTTTAATTGAAGAGCTAATTGCGGAGAAGGTGTATGACATTTGATCGTTCCTCTAACTTAATAAACAAAAGAGTTATCAATTATTATTAATAACGGCCTGTTATATAGACTATTATTATTATTATTTTATTTTCGGTAACCATAGTAACAATTTATTATTATTATTATTTATTTTCGTCGTTTTTGTAACATGTTTCACTGATGAATCGTTCCTATAGAGAAAATACTAATGTAAATGTAATGATATATAATGTAATTACGTCACTGTTACAATAAACTGTTTTATGGTCGCTATTGGTTATGATTGAATGTAATAGTTGTAGACCTGTAGTCATATTTTGTCAAAACCATAACAATAAAAATAAGAATTAGCGGAATAAGTCAATGTCCACAGTAAATCTCAAAATCACAGCAATAGACTAACATAACAATATGAAAACAAATATAATATGGTAATATAAGTAATAAATATAATAATAATATATAAATATGGCACATTATTGTATTTTATACACTGTAGTAAAAAAATTGATATTACTTTGAAACTTAAGGGTTAGATATTATAAACTTACGTATACATCTTGCGAGGTCCGCAATCCACCCGTGGTGGATTGCCTACATCAGAGATGGCGAACATATGTCACGCGTGTCACAGAGTGTCACGCACATGATCTTTAAGTGACACACGCAAGGCCTGTTTTTATCATTCAAGCCATGGATGTAGGAATTTTTAAGTTTAAAAAGAAGGTTATCAAATTAGTCGACATTCAAAAAAAATAAAACAGAATCAAAATTTTTATTTGGCTCGTGGGTACAGAAAGGTTTGCCGTCCCTGGCCTACATGATAATATATACTGCTCGCATAATCATAAGAATCTCACGAGCAACACCAAGCAGAATGACTATTATATTACTTGACTAACTCACTGACTAAGAAACGTAGTCTGAACAATGATAGATCGATGCTTGCAATTTACACGGTACATTCGTAAAATCGTACCATAAATTTAATGTATAATAAGAAAGCATTTTACAAAATTCGTATTTTAAAGTGGTGCTTGAACAAGTTTTTTGAGAATCAAAATGGTCAATGAAAATGTCTTAGTGAATTATATTATAGAATTGGCATTTTTAAAGGACAACGAAGTGCACGGGGTCAGATAGTAATATACTATATTTAATTTCAAAATAAATAAACTTTATGTTGTACGATATGAAATATTTAATAATTTGTGTGATTAATACATAGAATTTTAAAATAATTATTTTTACATTTGGATATGTTCTAATAGACGTGAAGCTATAGCCAATTATTTTCAGTTAGGATCATCTCCGTACCATTTGTTGGCTGGTACTTTCATTTTCGCATTTAAAATAATTAAAAATCATTTGCCAATCAAACCTTGTACGCGTCAATATATTGAAGTACCTTTAAATGTATATATAATATAATAATAATATATATATATAATATATATACACCTTTCATATCTCGCTAGTTCATCAATGATGTCACGGAGTGTGCGTTATATTGTTTGTTTTTATTTTATTAGAAAACAAACGTCATTTCACGGTTGTACCCCTAAAATACATTGTTCGTCATGATTGAGGAGATAACCATTGTCTTCAGACTATATAACGTCCCGTTGCAGTAAAGCCCGTTCTCTGCCCTCAAACAGTATATAGAACGTGGACAACACGAGTTTCTGTTTCTGACAGGGAAGTGCGCGTTTTGCGAAAACCTTGCCGGCGGCCGAATTAGTGACAAGCTCGACTACCACTATCCATTATAGTCTCACGAATCGATATTCTTTGACATACATGCGCCTATATAGTCTGTGCTTAACTATGAACAAAAAAGTAACACACCATACAATTGATTGATGAGATTTAAGGTGAAACGGTGCTGCAGATTTTCAAAACAATGATCTCTGCCGACGAAGACTATATATAGGTATATATCTATAAAGACGAGTAGGAGACAGATTCTTCGAAATTTCGATTATTATTTTTTTTTAATAGGTATACCTAAAACAGAGCGACGATTATATTGATCTTACAATGGTTATTCAGAAATTCTTGAAATGTTTAATACTCATAATTCATAGCCAACAATTTTTAATTAATTACGCTAGTTGTTACTAGGTAGGTAAAAAAATAATAACTTAAAATGTCAAAATAACATAAATGTATTTTTTGAGCTTCTGAAGTTCAAATGCTGAAGAAATTGAATATTCACTCGTTATGTTACGCGTGATTTCCCATCAAACGATTTTTTTAATTTGTTGTAACTTAAACACGAATAACAGTAAACAGTGTAGACATTTGAAATTAATAAAATAAAGATTATTTCCTCAGTCAAATTAAAAATGATCAATAGTATACAACAAAAATATATACTTTGTAGTTTGTCCAGCAAGAGAATATTTGATTTCAACCGATTCATCACAATATTACCACGTTTATTTTGTCATCGAGAACAATTCCTCATGGTATGGAAACTATACATAGTTCAGCGGAATGTTCTGGATAGTATAGGTATATATTATAACAATAGATTACTATAATAAGTCTTGATTAACTTATTTGTATAATTCATTATTCTATTTATATATCTAATGTTCTATAATATAAAACTTAACACAGTATTTATGACATTTTTCATTATTAAAATAAAAACACTTTTGAAAAAAAAAATTCTTTATTTTAATTTTTTTTTTTTTTTTACCAACCTATACGCAATAACAAATGATTATCTATAGTAAAATTTATGATACTAAACATTATATTTTAGTTACATATTGAAAAACGTTTGATGAAAATATACATTGTTTGATTAAACTCCTCCCCAAAAATAAATTCTGTTTACGAAATTATCTCAAAGTAATATTCGGTTATATAATTTAAAATGCATGGAGTCATTAAAAATATTTACAATACAAATAAAGAAAATATTTATAAATAATTGTCTTTAAAAAATACCACAATGACGTCTTAAAGAATTTTTAAAAACGTTAATACTTTTCGAAATAATTAATGTTTTCTTTTTATATTATGCCCTACTGAGTAGAATATCCCACAAAAATTGTATATTATACAGTATATATTTTATCATACTGTATCAGTGATTCATTTCTACTACTTATACCAATTACTTTTAAAAGTTTTAAATAGGTACTGCAGAAATAATATATGTATATATTTAACAGATATATGAACCTTGAAATATAATTTAAATATACCATAATACTGAAGTTATTCAATTATTGTATTCCTCGTAATATTACATTGTTTTAGAGTAGTTTCGTTATACTAAACTTTATTTACAATAAATAAAGATTAATTATTATAACATTAAAAGTAGAAATGTAACAAAGGAAAAACGTTTAGTCTCATAGGCTTAATAAAGTTGTACATATAAAATATTTTACTTATAGTGCAATTATCACTTGTCAATCATAAAATACTTAGGTACATGCAAATGCGTAAGCAACTAATTATATCAACATTTTTTAGTTTATATCATTTATTTTATCTTACACATTTTACTCCAAAGAACACTATCTTTCCAATGTTTTAAAAATTAGAACTTACAAAATTGGAATTATAATAACTATTGTATTTAAATTAATTGGTAGAAATTATCATAATATAGAATAAATCTACCTTTTGTTTAGGTATTTTATAAGTATACTTTTATTTCAAAAATATTATATTGTTTGTATTGCCTACTATTATATTACGTTAGAAAAAGAACAGTCATAAAATATAGGTTTTTTTTTAAAAAAAAAAGCCAAGACAATTATGCAAAATGTGTCTGCTTTCATACTTAACTGACCTAAATTAAGTTTAAAATAGTTCTAACAAAAGTATTATAATAGTCTCACTTTATACATTTTTGGTCTTATAAATGTAGACATAAAATTCTTCCCTGTTTAACATATTTTACTATCATAATAAAATTTAAATCAAATATAAGTTTACGTTTGGTCTTTGCCCTTTGGTATGACTTATTCACACTTTACACTTTATGTTTATAAAAAAAAAAAAAAAATACAATATGAAAATATTGTTGGAATTTTCAGTGATTAGCAGACAGAGCTTTGTAGTATTTTTCACAATTTTATTTTCCAAAATCTCATTAGTAATGAGAAACGAAAAACTTCATGGTTTTGATACATTTAGAATTTAGAAATTCGGTTCTAATTTGGTTATGGTTTTAAAAAATATTTTGTAGACTAAATCTTATGATTCAGTGAACAACAGTTGTCCAGCCTTCACATTCAGCGCTCAAATTCGATACTAACATTTCTAACATTAGATCTGATGACGAAGCGGTGCTGATAATACAAAAACAACTTAGTGCATTTTGTATGGTTTTCGAATCGATTAAAAAACATAACCTAACAGAATCGTTCCAAGCTCGAGCCACCACCCTAACAAAGCCTAAATAATGTTATTTTAGCTCAGAGATGAACATTATTTTGTGTTAACCATTTATAAATATCGCTTACAGTTTTGGGACCGATATATACTATTAAATAGATAGACTTATAATAATATATAGACTATATAGAACGCGCATTAGTGAAATTTATTTAAGCCAACATATATGCGAGAGAGATAGACTCAGACATTAGTTTTAAGAGAGATTATAATATTTTATATTAAAATTGGGCATTGTATAAATTGTATATAAAATCTTTGAAAAAGTAATGTTAGAGTCTCTCTCTCTCTCTCTCTCTCTCATATACATTATCATTTCTATGATCTCTCTTGCACATATGTTGGTTTCGAGGTGTTTTTCACAAAATGAGCGTAATGCGCGGTCTATAAGTCTATGATTAAATATTGAAAATCGTATAGATGAACTTGATTTTTGATTACGTTATACTGGTTCAATAAATTTTCGTGTACCAATATAAACATAGATATTGAGGTATTGAACATCATCACACTAAAAATTCTGATAGTACTTACTTATCAGTTTCTCAAAAATATGTTATTGAAAAAAAAATATTGTAAAGTTTTTTCTAATTTTTCTGTGATAAATTAATTTACCACAAGAAATAATAATCAAACACAAAATCAAACCAACAAACATAAAACCTATTTAGTCTGTTAGTCGTCCTATTAAGTTAGGGCGTTAGGCATTGGCAGATACAAGTCATAAATCACTTATCTAACCTAATAGTTTTCCACATAAGTTCTGGATTATATCAGAAGTGAGTTTTATCGTTCCGTCTATCAAGGAATAATATAGTTAAATCAAAACCAAATATATTTAAATAATTATTAGTATATTATGTACCTATAGGTATTTTTTATTTTGCATCTCTCAATTATTATTATAACCGTGGCTGCCGGTTAGATCAATATTAATTATGTTCTAGTTAATCCACCCTAATCCATAGTTGGCATATTGAAATTTCATAAAATATTGGTCCACCGTCTGGTTGGATTATATTTTTTTACTTTAAATTATTGTCATTGTATCTATTATCTATAGACTTAGTGGTTTTTGGAATTTTCTCCCGATTAACACTAAATTTGGCCAAATAGTCATTTTATGCTCAGGAATGTTTTTCGTGTGGTTTCTATTAGAAAATCGGATCTAGTTTAGCTGAGTAAAAATTTAAGCTATTTGAGTTGATATTGAGCCAACAAAAAGTTAAAGTGAAACAAAAAACAAAATAACATTATAAAAAAAAAAAATTATAAAAAACGTGGTTTTATTTTAAGTTACAATTGTTAAGTTATGTTTAATTTCAACAGCAACATATTTTTACTGCTAGAAAAACAATCGAAATACAGTAATATCTAGTTTATTTCTTTCAATGATTACAACACACATAACACATTTAAACCCCATTAAAATAGTTACCTAATGCATCAAATAATATCTGTGAAGTAATAAAATCGGGATAGGTTCAGAATATTTTTCAACGTATTAAATGTCGATGTCTAACTTTTAACTAAATTAAATATCATCAGCATAGAATTTGTAGCGCGGTTCAAGTTAAGAACTTGTTAAGAATTCACTCCGATTATACATTTAATTAGATTATTTTACAATAAATGACTATACCTGAAATTCCTCTCAACAATATAATCATATACTTTAGGACGAAAACCCCAAATTACAATTTTCCCTATAGTTCGTACTTAAAACACAATGATCTATAAACACTTTACAAATACTTTAATTGCCAAAGTTTGTTCGTACTCGTTGCATGCACTGAGTTGGAAATTGATGTTCCAAACACATTTGTGTAGAATGTCTTAAAAGTACCGTAGCTTTCTCTATTTGCTTCATTTTCTATATTTTCAGCGATTTAGTGCACAGCGTAATAATAGGATAGGTATATTATAATATGTCTAGTAAACTATTATACTTACCTACGCTTTATTGTAAGGCATAAGTTTTTTGGTATGATTATTTTTTTTTTTTTAATTTTAACTGTAAAACGTATACAACAGTATATTTTAGTTCCTAAGATTAAATCGCCTAATTTCATTTAACAGGAACTCGTGCTATTTTATATTATAACAAAGCTCGCTCTACAATGCCTATACATTATTTATTTTCGAAGTGAGCAGTGTACAAATAAAATGTTTAGTCTAATACTCGTAGAATGATATGACATAAAAATTATATGAAAAATAGGCATAACATTAGTACCTATAGAGTATAGGTAATATAGGTGTATATTTTTATTATCATCATAAATATGTATGTCAGCATATTAACTATTAAAGTGTAAATTCAATGTTCAAATACCTAACAATTTTACACGTGTAATATTATGTCTTATTTAAAATTTAATACAAAAAATGGACGATCTGATAATGTTTATGATAAATAGGAATACAATAACAGTGTAGGTCAACTACTTAGTACTTAATTTTATCTAATTGTAACAGTACACCTATAAGCATCGATACATGTGGTATGCACTCATAGTTATTTACTAATCAACTGACTGTACAGTAAGTTATCAATATAATTATTATATTATGCCTATAAAGAAAAAAAAATTTTCATAATTTATACACAATTTATACCAGTAGGTAAAATAAAAAAGAGTATATGAGCTAAGTGAAAAAAAAAAACATGAGAAATTTGAATGGAAAAGCCACCCATTGATGACAATTCCTTCCATGAATAAAAATATAACTCATAAAACTATACGACTTCCAAAATATTATTATAATATTTAATAAATCTAGTAATGTATTACAGCTAATTAATTTAAAAAAAATTTAATATGTCTATATACTATATAGACGCACATTTTCAAGTTACACATAAGTGAACAAAAATAGTTTTAAGCAATCAACCACGTTGCTACGTTTGTAACAAAAATATCTTGGCGTTTGTTATTTATCACTTTGTTGTGATAAAAAAGTTAAAAACTGCCATTACAAAAAATAATTTTAATATTAACTTTGTTAGGGGACGTGTTTAATTTAAAATTTTATTTTTTTTTTTTTTTTTATGTACTAAGACAAATTCAGTACTGAATCGTAACAATATGCGCATTGTTTATTGCAAATTTTACTACAGAGGTACAACTGCCGTAGTATTTTAGTGATCACAGTCTAAACTAAATAAATATGTAATTCGTACCAAGAACAAACTCAGCCTAAATAAACATACTCATATTTGTATGAGTACTATATTGCTGGTTATACCTGACATTAAATTTGTTCTCAAATCAACCCATCCCTATACATAGATACTATTTCTAGAACAAGTACCTACTAATCCCACACGGTGACTACAACTGCACAACTAGGAATGAAGTTCCGTACCAATATAACACTATATAGTCATTAGTTTATAATTAAATTCAATTACTATACAATAATATAATATCAAATAAATGTATAAATACATGTTTATTGTGTATACATTTAATCGTCTCATACATGAAAATATATCAAACATACTTCACAATAATATACAGCGGCGTAGTGTAAGATTTGGTGCCCCTAGTGCCCATAAAAGGCGGAAGCGCTCGTTAAACACAGAAATTAAATTATTATAATAGTAATGCAGTGATTCTAGAAGCTAATATATTAGAATAACAATAATGCCTACTGCCTAAAATTATTCTACTACTGATAAACTAGTTTATAAAAATAATTTTTTATACTTAAAAATTAATTTTTAAAGGGTTTTTATTATGATATTATAAAAATACTATAGCCCACAACTTTAAAGTATTTCAGAAGTATCAGTCTAAACACGTTACTGATAATATACGTATATTCGTATATTGTACGTATTAGTTTAAATTTCTTTTCAATAAAAAAAAAAAAAGTACCGAACGATACAGCCATTTTTTCCCACGGGTATTATCAAGGATTAGGTAATTTATTTTTATAAACTAACGTAATTTGGCTATAGATGTTCCGATATTTGGATTGGAATCAAATAATCAAACAACGCTTTTAAATCCCTCGCTTTCTTTATTAAAATTAATATAAACGCAACAACTGTTTTTTAGATTCTGAACGGAGTGAAGAATGTATTGATTTTACAATGATGTGTGTTTTTTTTTTTTTTTTTTTTTTGTTTTGTTTTTGTGTCTGTGTACAGCATAACTAGTCGAAATAATGCTCCAATTTCAAACTATGGGGGTGGTTTCCGATGTAAAAGTGAATATC
>VUJU01001710.1:0-50263 GCA_009835225.1 Aphis craccivora
TTTTGCGTAAAAATTCCCGTTTTTCCGTCATTTTTTTTTTGTTTTTCTCGATTTTTTTGAAAACTGTTGGAAAATGTTAACTTTTTACCTCTATAATGCACCAAGGATATTCACTTTTACATTGGAAACCATTCCCATAGTTTGAAATTGGAGCATTATTTCGACTAGTTATGCTGTACACAGACACAAAAAAAAACAAAAAAAAAAAAAAAAACACACATCATTGTAAAATCAATACATTCATCACTTCGTTCAGAATCTAAAAAGAATGAAAACGTAACCAAATGCTTATTCTACAAAAAATTATTTTATTTTATTTTTTTTATTGATGCATTTTCTATTAAATAATTATATATTATTTAGTTAGTTTAATAGAGAATTTTTTTCACAAACAAAATTCTAACAAATGTAATTTGCAGATTAATATGATGGTCTTATGAGTAACTGAAGATTAAGGTATGAAAATAATAAAAAAAACTAGCAAATGACTTATATTTTGCATATCGATGAACTTATACTTATACTTATAAACTTCAAAAACATAAAATAAAATACTACGGTGATTATTTTGTTTGTTGCATAGTTGTATATTGTGTTTGTTAGTATTATTGTTAGGAGCATAAATTTTAATTTTATAATTTACGAGTTTGTATTTTCGCTAATTTACACTTGTTATGCCAGTTTTATAATATACATATTTATTCTATTTTGTTACTAATCTATCGTTACAGTTTTTAAAAAGCTTCGTAAAGTCCGTAAAGATTTTTTAATAGGTTTAGATTTATTCAAATAAAATAGTTCACATTCTTATTCTTATTTCATTAAACAATAAAAATAATGATTAATGCTAACGAATGGCGTTTATTAAATTAAATGGATACTTTAATAGACTCATTTAAATATTTACTATTTTCATGGATTTAAAAAAACTTATGTTTTAAGTACAATCATAAAAACATACATTTAACCATTACTGTATAAAGTTTAAAATAACACTAAAAAGTGCAGTTAATGTGAAAATAAACCGTTTAATTTAATTAAATGTATCTGTAATAATACCATATACTTAATATTATAATTTTGTTGAACATCCTGAAGCGCTGCACTAGTGTATTACCATATGTATTTACGACTTTCACTGTCATACTGTCACTAAGGATTTTATACGCACACACATAGTTTTTATAATATCGTCCATTGCATACTAATCGAGTGCAGAGCCTGCAGTGCTGACGTGCTGCACGTGTGCAATACAGTAAATTAAAATGGTACTAATCGTATGTTATTATGTAAATAATAATTATACATTAGTTATCATTGGTATGTGCTTTATACAGCGTCCCACATACATATTATATGCGTTCTGATCACACCTCGCGCAATAGTTAACAATTATTTGCATCGAATAAATAACCTATAACAATTCCAGTAATGTCTTCGACTATGTCCCTGTGGATAGTATACTTAATATTGGTCGTAGTCTAGTCTTTCTACATTTAATATAATATGATTATATTATATTATTATTATTATATAGTGTTCAAGGCCTGCCGGTCGCATTCCATTACGGTTCATTTGCCCAAATAATCCATTCTTATACCGCCGCCGCGATCATTATTACATAGGTACCGTGGTTAAGATGCTGCTACCACTGCTATCGCTGGTTTTTTCTCATTCTGCCTTCCTTCCTATTCCGTCTGCTTTTTTACGCTCGACCCATTGTAGGTGATAATAAGAATATTATGTCCAACGCAAAATATTTATTAATTAAAAATCATCAGTACTTCTTCACGATTACCGCCGTATATACTTACGAGTTACGACGCAGTTGTAGTGTTTTTTGAATTTTTCGATTTTACTCGATCGTTATAATAATAACAAATTTTTCATCATAATATACTTATAAATTATAAGAATATGATCGATCGATTCTAATTGTTTTTTGTCCCATTAGATAAAGACTTATTATCATTATTATTGTTTTGTGTTTCGATATAATTTAATATATTTTCAGTACATTTTTATATAGTGACGTGATTGCGTGTTTATAATAATTAAATATTTTTGTTTACTATTATAATATATCGTTCTACCTGCGTTTTTTAAATGCTTGTCGATACGATATCCGATGCACATGTGCATTTCCATTATTCGTCTAGGAGGTTCAGAGACGTGTTGTTGGCTAACATTTTAGCAACTCAAAATAAAAATAAGGTATCGTCATTCTTATATAGTTTTATTCAAAGGTTAAAGGCACCGGGTAAAAAATTAGTGGAGTCACCAAAACCAAAACCATAAAAAAAAATGGTTTGTTTTTTTTTTCCCAATCTTAAAACTCATTTTATGGCTTAAAACAAATTGTAGATAGTATTAAGCACATAAGAGTTTATTAAAAAAAGAAAGTACTATAAATCTTTCCATATAAGCACATTTTATTGAAATATTGAATATGTGTTTTGATCATGTAATTGATCATTGTCTATTGGTATTTTGTATATTAGAAAATAATAAAAAATTTTCTATAGAAATCAGAAATATGCTAAAGAATTGAATATTTGAAATTCGTTGTGAATAAAAAAAATTATAAATTATCTGTAATAACGTACGTTGTTCAAAAGTGCAATACTATAGCGGCATATAAAAATTGAAATTTACTATTTAGTTATAATGTATTATTGTTTAGTTATTGTATTATTGCTTGTATTATTGTTTCATCTTAATATATATATATGTGTTATTTATTATTTTCATTATTTTTAATATATTGTCTTTAAGGTAAAAAAAAAAAAAAACATGTAAAGAAGGATTTACATTAATAACTAATAATGCATCGTATAATAAATTGGTAAAGTATTTAACTATAAATAAAAATATCTTGAAAAATGTATATCCTTTTTAAAATGTTTTTTTATATTATATATTATTTTTTTACATTTTATTGTAGGCAATAGGAATTAGATACGTATGATTATTTATGAGTGATTTAGAATTGTTTTGTAATATCCCAGACAGGCATAAATTATTTTATTTCTTACACATTTGTAATAAAAATAAAAATAGTAGGTTGAATATAGTTAATAGTTGACAATTTTGCTGTAAACTGTATACATAAGCCACACGCTATCATGTAATACTTAAGATACACTATACGGTCTTTGTTATGTTTTAATGAATGGCGAAAAAAGCTATAAAGCAATAATTGTTTAAACGAGTAATTAGTTATAATAATGAGTTTAAATTTGTTAAACTTATTATTTCAACTGTTACATATACACAAATAACTATTAAAAAAACATTTATTTCTGTGGTGCTACCAACCCATAATCAATACTCATATTTCAATATAAAATTTAAATCTATAAAAAAAATAGTTTCTTATAAGTATTTTGGGAATTAAAAAATGCATAGATTCAAGTATTTTTTTGAAGCTTGTAGAAATGGGGGAGTTCCGTGGATCTGTCAAATGTCATTACATTGATTATGATATCCGATTATTATATGGCAGCTTATACTCTAGTTACATACTTTTAGTTCCGTTCCGTCTTTCATAACAGTTATAAAAAATAGATCATATTATACATATTATTTAGAATTAACTGTATTTTTTTTTCATTGTTGTATGATTGAATAACGTTAGTATATTGAATAACGGCTTACTATTGTGTGTTTATTGAAGACAGAAAATACATACGTGATGCTCAAATTTCGAAACAAAAAGGAACAAGTTAAATAATTATTTCGTAATTTGAAATTTATTTATGTACCTACTTCTAAATTATAAATTTAATAAAAAATATTAAACTCGATAATTTTTTTTTACCCGTTTTTGAATAACTCACACGGTACATAATCATAACATTGACAGTCTAAATATTAAGATCTTAACTATTTATAACAGATTTTTATTATTTATTGGCATTTTTTGGCATTTAATTAGCCATATTCCATAATATTAGTTAATATTAATTTAGACATAATTTGTGAGAACAACTAAAAGTATAATATAATTTAAATGTTAACATGATGTTTACTGTTTAGTAGGTATGCAAAATAGTATATTATTTTAATTATTATGTACATTATGTACATTTTATGCATTTAAAGATAATAGTGTAATTATAGATTTGTAATTTTTTAATGTATACATTAAAAAAAAAAGGTATAGTTAAATAGTTTTAATTGTTGTTTTGCAGGTGAACAATGCAGGGAAAGCGGCAAAATCTGGTGTACGAGAAGGGTTTTTAATTGAATCAATAAATTCTGCATCTGTTGACCATCTTACATCCAATGAAGCACAAGCATTAATTAAAAATTCCGGAGATACGTTAACTATAGGCGTTTATCGGTTAGTATATAATATACAATCGATATATTAAGTAATTTTGGTTTGTAGTTCTATTAGCTACCACTAAAATGACAACTACCTTATTAAAAAAATGTCTCGAAGATTTTTCAAAGATCGTATCCTTATTTGGATATAAGTAGCACAATCATTTTTCTCAGAGTTGATTAGTGCCCTGAAAGAGCAAAGTAGAAGCACCATAATTAGTTCAATTTTACATATTATTATTATTTTAGATTCTGAATGAAGTGATGAATATATTGATTTTACAATGATGTGTGTTTTTTTGTGTGTCTGTGTACACTGTACAGCATAACTTGAAAAAATAATGCTTCAATTTCAAACTTCAGGGGTGGTTTCCGATTGAAAAGTGAATATTCTTGGTGTATTATAGAAGTCAAAAGCAAGAATTATCAAGCAGTTAAAAAAAAAAACACAAAAAAGTGACAGAAAAAGGGAATGTTTACGCAAAACCAGTTTTCAAAATAAATGTTTTTTATGTTATTGTAAGTCGTAGATAATATTTCACCAGTTATTTAGATTAGCAATATCTTTACATAATTTAATTTTGGGGTATTCAGGTCATTAAAATATAATCCAAATTTTTCGCCACCCAATTTAAAATATAATATATTTTATATATTAAATGCTAGACTGACAAATCATCTCCGTTCAAAATCGTTTTTCGTATATAATAATACCTATTATTGGATTCATATTTAATACTCCTATATATAATAGTGATCCACTCGCCACTCGGCACCTAATGTACAGCATCAGAGCGATATCTACTTGACTACGCACAACATTTTGTTGATGGTTCACTGTCTGGTGTATATATCTGCGGTAATTTGAACAGGAGTAGAATCTCCATTCGTCAAATAAATAATTGAATCAGTTTTTACTTCAACTGGATTATTAAGTAATGGTTTCTAAGTTTCTCTGTCAGTTGTCACGTTTATTTTCTATGAAATATAGTTTTCCATCGTACCATAGTATAGAATATATCGTATTTTCAAGATTATCAAAATGACAAAATATCAAAGGTCCTTGTGTTCTATCTCCATTATTTTTTTCTAGTTAATCATTTCCCTATTAACTCCTTCTATTAAACTGTTTATAATAGGTGTTGGAATGTACTATCTTTTATTTTAGAATTAAAAGTTTATGTAAAATTGCATTTATGGATTAAACTCTCAAGTCTAAAGTATACTTATATAACTATATTGTATATAAAAATATAAAATAAATTATTATCAGATCAAAAATAAAATAAAATATAATATATATTAAAATTATAACATAAAAATAAAATTTACCTAACTAAATACAAAATTATTATTATTTGTTAAAAATAGCTTGAAAGTTTAAATTTCTATTTATTATTTTACTGTTTTATACTTTTATATAATGTGAGAGATGATCTTTTTTAGAATTATTGACATAATATACGAACAAAACATTGCGCCTGAAAAATACAATAATACAATACATTTTACTTTTGAACATAGTTATCGTAATATGTAATTTACGTCATGTAGATTGTAACCACTTAAAGACTATTTAATAAAACCAACTATTAAATATTATTATTTTTCCAAAACAATAAAACTATTATCTTATAATATTTAAAAAAACTGACTAGTTTTTTTCTTTTTTTAAATACGATTCATAATGTTTAATATATAACTATTACCTAATCTATATATATAAAATGCGTTTATACATTTAAGTACATTGTTTGAATTTAAAACATATAAGTTAACTAAAAATTATTAACTAATTATTAATACACATTTGTTAAAAAAAAAAATAAATTAAAGTATTATATTTTGAGAAATGGTTTTTAACATTCATAGCAGTAAGAATGTTCAATCATAGAAAAAATGGAAATAAATAAGTATATGTATATATATAAGTAGTACTTAGACTTTTGAGTAAAAATCATTCATGGCGTTTATTTTAATCTAATTATTTATTTATTGATGCATTTTTTATTCTCAACATTTTAAATAACAGTAGGTACCTATTTAGTGTCCCGAAATACTTGAAAAAATGATTTGTCAATTCCAACTTTTTATATAAGATCAAAAACGCTTTTTATGAGTCATTTCATAGTCAATCATAATATATTGTTTTAATGAACTTAAAAGACGTATGCTTTGGGTTTGCAACAGTATCGATAACTTCGAATTTAATTACGATTCTGAATCTAAACTTCGTCATTTATATTTTAAATTTAAATTATAATTATATCATTATCTTTTTTCTTATAATGCATTACCTCTATACATATTTAATAGCGAAATTGTATCATTTTATGTTTAAAAATCTATTTTATAGGTATTATTTTATATTACTATATGTTATATTATAATCTGAAGTTAACTATATAATTGAATAATTTGTACACTCTTGCCTTCGGGAGTAAATAAATATAATAAATAAATTATGTAATATATATATAATACGTCAATAGCTGAATTATTTTGCAATAATAATACTATCAACTGGTTAAGTTCAAAAAAATAAAATAAAATAATTTTGGGTGTTGACCAACTATACTTGTATATTATGTTCTGGACTGTTAATCCAACGCCCATCCTGTACATTACAATAAAATCACTATAATCATGATAAATCTCGATGCTTTGGTAAGACACACCTTTTTAATTCAACACATGACACTCAATTTTCAAATCCATCACTGAAATGTATATATTATTATTAATAGGTAAAAAAATTTAACTCTACTTAGTTTATTTCCTATAATTTATCTACACCACATATTAAAAACATTTTCTACTCTTTATTGTTAATCAACTATTGGTTTTTTTGATATTTATAAAATGACATATATTATATATAGCATTTGAGTATCTGGGGTTTTTGCGATTATACAGTAAATTATAATTAATTACACACTTGTATTCCATTAAAGCATTTTTAAATTTTTAAATACTTAATGAACCGATTTTTCAACAATATAATAAAAAATAATCCAAACAATTGTAATACAGATACTGTTTCATTGTAATCTTTAATACATATAATATTGTTGTGTATGCATTTTTGATGTGATATACTTTACAATACCTATACATTTTATATTTTCTAATAATACAATTAATATAGTAATTTATATTTGCCAATTTTAAAATGAATATTTTATGAATAGTTCATATATACCTGTATATTTTTATAATGTATACATACTATGTAGTTATCTTTGTAATGCACTATGTATTGTTTATCGGTATAGATACTTAAAAATAACCCAATAATTAAACAGAATTTTCCAAATGGTGGTTTTCAAGTTAAATTTATTAGTGAGTAAAGTTGAGATAATAAATAAAAATCCCAACTTATGTAATACACATGTTAGAAGAAGGTAAATAATGAAATACAAATATACATTCATTATGTAATGATGTAGATAGTAGGTATATTATATAACCATATTAAAAATGAATATTCTTAAAGCTTAAAGTTCTTTCTTTGGCTTTAACGTTACTATATTATGATTGTTACACATATGATACCGTAGAAGCATGGTGTAAAAGTACTTTTAGTCTACTGATATTTTTGTTTTTTGTACCTGTTATTTTATTTTTTAATACTAAATGTTAGTAGGATCAGTCATCCCAGTAGTGAACATTATTGATTAGACATGCCACTGATTTGTAGGGTGTACTTCATGATTACGTACATTTAGAGGCATCATAATAAAAGTATTGAAGTATATATTATATAAATTAAAATACAAGTGATATAAATTACTTTTTATTATATATATGTTTTACTAAGGTAATGAAATTAGTACAATGAAATAAATAATCAGATATCATTATCAAAATATGCACATTGTATAGATCATATAAAAAATAATAATTATACTATTAAAGACAAAGGCACAAATAGCTGAGTTTTTTTGGTGGGCTGAAGTATAATGTAGAAAAAAAAGACGTGAACGTAATGCGATTGTCATAGTTCTAGAGTGGGACAATCTCTCGACATATTCATCAAAATATTTATTTTTGCACCAATGATTATGTATGTTGATGTATATATATTTTTTATTATTATATAAATATTTTATGAGGCAATATTATTGAAATTATAACAATATAAATGATAAATAATTTGAACATGTTAACGAATAGTAATAAATAAATAAATAAATCTAAATATATAGGACCGCAAAATAGTACAGTTTGTATAAAAATTGTTGTTTTTACTTCTTGTACCGTTTTCAATCGTAGATTATTTCTTTTAATAGCAAAATTTTATGCTTAATATTAAAAAAATAATTTTTATTCGTGTTTTGGCAATAACATTCAAACTATTATTACCTATTTATTAATTTAAATTGAAATTAGATCAGTGGCTGAATATATTTTAAACTAAAGAATATTTTTTCCTATTAAAAATACTATTTTTATTTAGTTTGAATGTAAAAACAACCAGTATTTTCCTTAGTAAAAATATCTAAAAAATGTTTCAATCAATTGGTCGTTATGTATTATAATTGATAATATATAAAATAAATACATGCACGGCAATATAGCATGTACCTTGTTAAAATCCGATTGGAAACGAGGATATACGGTGCAGTGATTACTTTTTTTGTATACATTGCTGTAGGCTTTTTTCATGTATAAAATATCATCATTCTTTATCGTGTTAAAATATTATACATGTGCGTGTTAAAATTTATAAAAAAAGCCCATGACATATTTTAAATCTAACAAATGTATTTGACATTGAATTACATATTGCACTAATTATATTTTAGTCTAATATAATAAATTTTAATTTCATAGTTTATAGACTATGGGATAAAAAATGTTTTATAATATAGGAATTAGCAACGTTACTTATTTACTAAATACAATGTATTTCTTTAGTTTTGTATTAATTTTAATTATAATGCTTTAGGTAGCTTGTAATGATAATTTCTATTATTTACAGGCAATCGAAGTCCAGTGAAAAGAACGACCAAAAACATGAAGCTGGTAAGATTTTCCCACGTTATTATTATTGGCAATTTAACATGCCAAACTAATACCTTGATAATTTATTTTTCTATTAAACTAAAAAAATATACCCTTTCATAGTTTCACTTGATTATACGTGGTCTCATTCTATTTAGTTCACATATTTTTTTAATAAACTTTTAAAAATAGAAATAGAAAACTTTACCTACTTCATCTCATTTTTCTGCTATAAATAAATTTAAATTAAAAATAAACAACTGGAAATTATGACGTATCTTAACTTAAAAAAAATACATTTATTATTTTTTTTGTTAATTGAGCATAATTTATACATTTGGATCAACTATTAAATAATGCAATTTAAAATATTTAACTAAATTAAAAATATATAATATTATATGTATTGTATTTATAATTACCTATATACAAAATAAATTAAGTACCTACTTAAATAATGAATAATATGTAAAAAATTATGATAATGAAATCTTTCAGACAATAGATGTATTTGTTTTGAAATTATGATAGTAATATAAAATATTTACTTTTATTTGAAAAACTTAATCGAATTATATAATTCAAATTCAATAAGTACAATACCAATGATTAATTGTAATTATTACAACATTTTATCTTTCAATTTAATTATTATTTTTAACAAATATATGTATTTTTCAACTATGAATATATTTTATACTCCTGAATCGTATATACTTTAGTTGTAATATTAACATAATATAAAATATATTATGTATTTTTTTTTTTTTTGTTTGCTAGTCCATAATCCATATATGTATAAAAAGTAGGCCATAAACGTGTCCTCTAAGTATTCGGTACTTGAGAAAAAAATCAGTCATCTAATACCTATCAGTGTAGCCGATTTTTCGACAAGTCTTTTAGTGTGTTATCGACGGTCCAGTCGACCGTAACTGCACCCCACCGGAGTACTGTTTTTCAAGCACCATTATGCTCCTTCAGATAATCTTTACCGATGAAAGTGAACAGTTTACTTTAGTATTTTATACTCTTTGATAATATACGTTAAAATGCGATTCACGTTTAGATACTGGTGTATTGATCATTTTTATTTTCTGTGTCCTGTCAATAATAACACTACAATGCCCGAGTACAAAAGTACAAAGTCGAGGTTAAAAGACAAATATCATAGGCCTAATAAGCTAAGAGCAAAAATAGGTAAGAAACATATTTTAAATGTAAATAAAAAAAAAACACTCTTTACGTTTACAGTAGTTAATCTCAAAATCACTTTAAATTGTTTTTAAACTGTTGTTTAGAAATATTTTACATAGTAGTCGAAATAAAATATATTCACAGCAGTTCATATTTAACCTTAATAGTTGCATAGGTACATGATTATTATTTTTAATTTTAAATACTATTTATTTTGTTTCAATAAAATATTTTACATATGATAGAAATATTTTACGACAGATTTATTGTAAGAAAATTACACTTAATGTTTATTTTAAAAAATATATTATTTTCTGTAGTTAAATATTTTTGTCTTGAAACCCATACATTGAAATTTATATAAAAATAATAAATTTGAAAAAAAGTAATGTTTTAAAATCTTTTTAATAATGCATGGTTGTGAATTATAATAAATACTAATTTATAATAATCAATTTAGTAATATTTAATACTATTTTAATTGTTATAAAAAATTGAATGAATACAAAATACAAGTATTATAGATACCTATAATCAGGTGCTGAAAGGTTTTCTAGTTAAAATAGTGAATAGTTAACTATTTACAATCTGTATAAATTATCATTTATCATATTTATTTTTAAAATTAAACAATTAATTACCTTTATGTATTGTATTAAATTACGGGGTAAATTTAATTTGAAAATAAATGTAAATAAATATAGCTTAAAGTTTTTGGAGAAATTGAAAATATTTTTTAATAATCTTTGTTTTACCCCGACGATAAATAATATTTTTGATCAAAAAAATTGAAAATTTGTTTTTGTAGTAGTAATATAGAATATATAATTTGTATTTTATAAATATTGGCTCTTTTAATTTATATGGTCATTTCTTGTAAATTTTAAAAATGTCATAATAACTGATTAGTTTACTACAGAACCTTCATCAAATCAAATTCTAATTTAATTTTTACTTCTAATTAAAGAATTCATAATATTGTTTATTCGCGAGCTCGGTTATACAAAAATAGGCCTTGTACGTCACTCCACCCACAGGAACTACACCCATCCTGTCCATAATTGGACGATTAGTCTCAATAGTAAATAATATACAAGTTTTAAATATAAAATAGATAAGTAAATATGTAATTCGTTTTTATTATTTAAATTTGACTATCATTTACATTATTAAATTTAAAATAATAAAGGTATTCATTTTTAATTTTTTAATTACTTTATAAGTTTTTGTTAATATTTTTTTTAATATTTATATTTATAAACAATAAAATAATAATAATCAATACAAATATTATATAGGATGCTATGATTTGTAATTTAATAATTCAATAAATAATGGACATTAAATGATTTAGAGTACTGATGATTTAGTTTTAATACACTATACATAATCCTATAACTAACTGAGTACTTAGATTATATTAATATTTGTTTTTATACATATTTAACAAGAGTTTATGACCTTATAATAGTCATATTATAGTTCGATTTTGTACATAGCTATAATATCATATTTTTCTTACTTAAAAAAACAAGCTTTAGAATACTTAATAGTTTATAGTTTAACTTTTAAACTGGCAAAAACTACACTATATTAATAATATACAGCTATATTATTACTAGCTGTAATAATAGGATATTTGATCCTATAAAATATACTTATACGATATACATTAGGTATACATATATTAACCACCCCATATGCACAGTTCCGTTGACCTGTGTCTATTCGTCTGTCATCCTTTTCATTGTGCACATGTGTTACCAACAAAAACACGCGTACATAAATTAATGACTATTGTACGTGTGTGAGTTTGTAAATAATGAGTTCGTGTATGTTAACCTATCTCCGGTTTTTGATGCTATATGTTACTTCCTCTATTCGGCGGGTGTGCCCTATCCAATCTGTGCTCACACAGCGGATCTACCACAGTCAGTCGATGATGCTGAACACTATTGAACAAACATACCTCGCTAACCGCTTGATAAAGTCCTATATTGTATGTTGGATGTATCATAAATATATTTTTTAATTTTGTTGCGTTTATCTATACTAATATTTATGTATAAAATAAATTCCGGACTACTATTGTTGCAGAAGCTAAAGCAGATAAAAGTGTAAGAACAAAACAGACCGAAGCAGAAACGCCGAATAAAAAAAGTGAGTAAAAACAAATTGTATAATAGTATGTTATTTAATAAAATATTATAATTATATACTAACATAATATCTAATATAATTGAATGCGAATAACTTCAATAGTAGAGATATATTTTTAATTTTATTAAAATCAAATGTACCTAGTTAAATATTTTTTAAACGACACTATTAACATACATTTATTTCGATTTTATTTTAAATGTAGTTATATAGTAAATAATAAAATAACTTATAAGAACCTATCAAATATAAAATTAATCTCGTAGCTCAACAAAAAAGTTAAAAAAAAAAGATAGCCAAAAATATATAATATTGCCTTAGGTAAAAGAGTACGAAAGCGTAGGAGGAAAAAGAAACGCGCAGACTCTCCTGAAAAATTAAACGGTCATCATCCGAAAACTTTACTAGATAAAACATCTGAACAGACTAAAGTGATAACACAAATAACGGAAAGTCCGAAAATACAAATAATACCATCAAATTCAGATTCACGAGTTGATGAATCAGAATGGATAAAACAAAATGAAGCGCTCTTAATAGCTGACTTAAAAACACGCCAACAAGCTGGTTTACCAATTCAAGTAGTTGTCAGAGTTGAAAAAATTACACCTTCAGTACCAGAATATTGTCAAATTATCCCAGATTTTTGCCACTTGGATGTTATTAGAGAGGAAACAAGTGCAAGCGACGATGATCCAAAAAAAGAAACTTGTGAATGCTCCGAAAAAATTAGAAACGAGAATAATTTCAAAAAGTTACATAAAGATTGGAGTTCAGATGTCAACGAAGAAGAAAATAATGAATTAGAAAATAGTTCAGAATTTAATACAAGTGAAACTATCGCTTCAGAATGTCAGCTCAAAAGACTAGAATCCCCGTCATTAGTAAGAGAGTCGGATATTCTCAGATTTGTAGATATTGTTACTACTGAAAATGAATGTGTGATTGATTTAGAAACACTTGAACCGTTAAAAAATGCATTAAAAGTTCATAATATAGAAAATAATCAATGTATTGGCGGAGAAATACGTAGTATTTCAAATAAAAATTATTTAATTATTAAAAAACATAAAGACGATTACACCACAGAAGATGTAAAAGTTAATAAAAGTCCAATACAACAACAAAAATTAATAAATAATTGTATAGTTTTAAATAGTAATAATGGTAGAAAAAATCAGTTCATAACTAATACATTACTCGATATAGAATCATGTGAAGATACAAGTGTATATTTAAAAAAAAAACCTATTGAAGTTTATTGTAAAGATAAAAGAGTAAATAATTTGGGTGTTTTAAATACAAAAAGTAAACTCGATAATTGCTTTACTTCGGTTAAATTTTCAAATAAACCAAATATGAAAAAAGATAATGAATCTCCAAATAGTGTTTTTAATAATTACCAAGAGAACATCGAACACGAAGAAGAGTCTTCAGATGATAGTACTGTAAAACAACGTAAAACATACGACTATAAACACAAACCACGTAGACAAAACAAAGTTTCCATTCACGATAAATTAAAACAAATAGCTAGATTACTTCAAGATGATACCGACGATTATGAAGAAATACAATCATCACAAACAACTTCTAGATGTGTTTCAATAACTTCTGATGCTGACGTCGACACTGATTGGGTAAGTTTTACTATGTCTGACGGTGAGTCATCAAAGTCTTTATGCCTATCGCCTAGTCAATCGAAATCGTGTTATGCTCCATCAACTATTTCTAAAACGTCTGAAATTATTGACCTGCACAAAAAATTTCTAAATAGAACAAGAAGTCCAAATTTATCACCGCGTCTAGATATAGCACCTTCAGTAGATATTTTAGGTTATAACAAATCTCGATCTCAGTCGCCTTCAAAATCGTATAGTTCCGAAGTTTTTGACGAAGCGTGTCGAATGTGTGGTACTAGTGACAAACCATTGTCTGATGCTGAATGTCTAGTGTCTTTGCGCAAGTATCGAGAAACACGATCTAGATTATTGGGTGTAATCCAAAAAGAGCAACAACTTAATCGATCAGTCATCGAACGACCGTCATCAATGCCTACGTTTATGGATACGCTGTCGTTTCCCGACAACCACACGCGGGAGCTCATGTATGCGGAGTACATGGAAAAAGTGAAAGAAAGAGAAAATCGACTTCAAAATAAAGTTATTAGAATAACAAAAGCCAGTAGACCGTTGTCATCAGGTACTCTACAATCATTAAACGATATCGATGCAGAATTTGTAACCAAAGCTCGTGAAAGGTTAGATAAGTTAGGCGTCGAGGCGGATGTGCATATAGAAGTGAAGGATGAATATTATCCAAAACACTTGGTGGACATAGTACCGGAAGAAGAAGTTTGCATCGAAGAAGTGCACATGAATGGTGAGTCAAGTGGATTGAGAGTGTGTGTACGTTTTTGTTTTATTTTTTTTTTTTTACTAACACGGTTTTTGCAGTGTGGCCAAGTCTAATTACGTTACTTCGATACGAATCAGCAGAAAAAATTTCTAAAATAAGCTGCAAATGTCCATCGTTCTGAACGTCTTACAGTAATTTTTGTTTTCATAGACATATAGTTGTCAGTTGTGTGAACAGTTGTTGCCGATACAATTTTTTCTAGACGTGTAAACCGTATATTCATGCATACAAACACCCTACACACACACACACACACACACACGCACACACACGCACTCACAAACTTTGTGGCACTATTTTTATAAATGGTATACGACACGTCGACGACTGGACAGACCAAATTCTGATTCTATAATTAAAACAGAGTAGAGAGAGGTGAGACGAAACCTTACACGATTTTTCTGCATACGGTGGAATAGCAAAATAAATTTTTAAACATGAGAAATACAGTGTTTTAAAATTAAAAAACGATAAAAATTATTAAATAGCATGGTTAATCGATATAACAGTCAATATATACTATATATGGATATTATATCATGCAGATACCTTCATCGTATACCAAAGCAATTTAATAATAGGTTTGTATTATTTTATATAAAAACTTCATTTTTTAAATTTAGTCAGAACAAATAACAAAATATCTAAACGAAGGATATCTGATTGCTCACTTCTAGAGGAAATCGATCAAGTATTTGGTGGATTTTTGACTAGAAAAAATATAGGTTGGTTAATATACGTATAATAGTATGCTTACATGCATGCACAATGTTTGCATTAAGTCTGTGCGCATGCACTCGTAGAGTTTTGTGATTGGTCCAAATAAACATTAAATATTGTTAATTCACTAAAATAAAAATTATTCAATTGATTATTCGTAGAGATAAATATGTTTTAAATTAATTTTTATAAAATATATCAATGTTCAGCACTCATAAATGTAATTTTTTTAAAACTATTGATAATTAATAAAAAATAAACCATATTATATAGTATGTACTATTTAGTATAAGTATCTAAGGTAAAATAGATTATATTTTGTAGACTATTTGTATTATCTAAATATTTATGGTATTTATGATAAAAAATATAATATAAAAGTATCTATCTACAACATATTATAGGTATATTATTATTAAAAGTTATGACAATAAATTGAATACACTACAGTTTGTTTAAATTGTAAATATTATTCATAATAGGTCATGACTATGTAATAAAAATATAAAATACAGTTTAAATAGTTATTAAAATAAAATAAAATGGAACAACAATATTATTATCGTAATGTATGATCTGTATGCATTTTTGCCAACATTTCATGAATAATACCTACTAATATATGATTATTATAACTAATGAGTATAATGTATAAATGTATAATAGTATGCACTACTAATAAGGAAATAACTTCCAAATAGATACTTACATTTTTACACTACTATGTTGCAATACGTTTTTGAAAATCATATATTAATTTACTTACTATCTTACTATCTTTAGGTAAAGTAATTTATAATGGGAATATTGTGAATATGTGAAACATTCTAAACACTTACTTATAAATTCAATTTGTAATACTAAAAGATATTAATATTTAAGGTTATAAAAACCTTGGGTAAATGTTATTTATTATTTTTAATGTTAATCACTGTATTATACTTTATAATTTCAAATAATTATCTGTTTTCTATATTTGAGTAATAATTAATGATGGTATAACAATATTATAGTGAGTTACAAACATTAAAAACATAGAAAATTAGTAAATGTGATGAATTATGTTTTATGTATAAAATGTCTATTTGATTGGATAAGTTGTATAATATAGATTATTGAGTATAGATATAAACTATACAATTAAGTGCTATACTATTATCTGTTAAGCCCTGATTTTTAAAAGATTAATTTTAATATAATTAATTTATACTATTTTATCCAAAAATAATTATTGCATTCGTAGGTTGTATAAAATATATTATGTAAATAAACGAAAAACAAAATTTTACATTAAGCCTCCGGTAAATCTAATAATAAAACAGGTGCCGCCTGTAAGTCGGCCACCGTTGAGTTTCAAAGATCATTAGCCAATATTTTTTTTTTCATTATTTTTATTTATACAGTATATTTTTATGTTCATTTTTACTCCCACCCGACAATACTCTTAACAGATTTCCCGCGGTGTTTAAAAAAAAAAAAAACAGTATCGCGCACACTATTCAAACCGACGCCGAATCGCGCGCGCGTGGCAAAAACGTTCATCGCATACCGTTAAGTTTCGTTTCCGTTTGTTTTGCACTCAAATATCATTTATGTTTAAAAATAATTTTTAGTTAATTTATATGAATTTATGATTATATGATGCGAAATAAAAGCAAAATAAGTCCACAATTCAGAGCTGATACCAAAAAAGCAGGTATGCTATTTAGTTAATTAAGTTTATTATTGAAAAGAGAAACCAAAAAAATTAAATTAATCCATACTTAATCAATCACACGAATCTAATTTGAATTAAAACTTTAATTGCTAATCTAAAATGTTCTGATTAAAATAACTATTATATCATAAATAGGTGTATATTATAGGTTTAACCTGTACGATCATACTTTGATTGTATGGTATTTTATAATAGGTGTACTGCAATGTGTTATAAAAAATTATCACACAAATTCATTAAAATAACTAATATTGCGAAATGCATTTAATAACAAATAGGTACGTTTGATTTTATTCCTAAACATCGTTATTCGCTGTTATTATTATTTCTAATAATAGTTTAATGAGTAGGTATCGTTAAAATAATTTTTTAATATTTTATCATTGACTTATTTTTTTGATACACACAGACAAATATAAAATAATAAAGTAGATACTGCATTTAAATAGTATAATCGGGTCGTCGTTAATTTAGTTATTTAATTGGATTTTTTAATATAATCCACCAAAACTAGTATATATATAGTTGATAAGTAAACCTAAATCTATAGTAGTGTAATTTTTACATTAAATCACATAACATTTGAAAAACCGACCTTTATAAAGTTTTAAATTATTTAAGTTTGCCTAATTTGTGTATTATTAAGGTATACAAATCATCTTATATTTTAGAACAAAGTCAATAATGTAGCCATGCAAGTACAATAAAATATCAAAATACTTATAATATAGTGTAAATCATTTTGTCTAGACCATTTGCCATCTTACTTATCTATAAAAATAAATTTGTAATTAATTTCATGATATATATTTTATTATTAAAACATAATGATGGTGATGGTATTAATATATTTTAAATACACTTATAATTTATATTTATCGTTAAAATAAGACAAACAACATTTTTTTTTTTGTACAAATTACATAAAAATATTTTCTCTATATTTATCTATTTATGTTTAACAACAATTTTATTATAATTATAGACTATAGTTATGTTAATTTTCAACGGGATAGAACATAACTTTTATGGAATTTAGATCATTATTTCATGTAATAAAATACTTTTTTGATGACATTTTTATATATAAACATAATATAATTTCAATATTTATTGATATTTTACAATATCGATTGATTAATGTAAATATTTAAATAATTTTCATAAATTATTACCTATTTCTACTTATATAAATATAATTCAAATATAATTGCTTTTTGTTAATTAAAATATTAATGTAAATATATTATATTTCTATAGTATCTATTTTTATAGCCATAAGAAATTACATTTTTGACTATTCAATCTGTAACACATAATAAAATTATAAAATTTAAGATACTTTTCATATTAGTTATTACCTCAGTCTTTTTAAGACAAATTTTTTAAGAATAAATTACATAAAATATGTATTAAACCATAAAAAAGATTCATTATGATTGCTAAAATCCAAAACCGGTGCCAGGAAATTTAACTATCAATAATAAATGAATTGCGTTACTTAAACTTTCGTTTATATATAAATCGATTTTTTTTTTTTTTTTAATGCCAAACGACATTACCAAATTTTTTTGACCCCATTACAAAGTAAACATATAAAAAATATCTCATATGATAATAATTAATAATATTATCTCATTATTACACAGGCTCCTCGTCTTATAAGTAGATAAGTAGATATATTTGTTTTTAATATAATATACTTCACCATCTGGCACAGACAAGTTTGACCATTTGCCAATATGTGTTTCTTTTTTCAGTCTTTAATCTGTCCATTCGTTTGAGTGTGAATCATTTTTTTCGCCTCGTGCGCTTTTTGGCTCTAGATTACAGTATTATGTGCAACATGCACCTATGTGTGGCGTGGGTGTTTTAATATGTACTCGTATATATAAAAGAAATATGTTATAAGGCTATCAATACATGCTATAATATCGCATGTTATAAATTTATAATATATCTATTGTATACCATCAATAACTATTACGATTCACTGTTACACTTAAGATTTTTTAAACGAAAATGTAATTACTCACTTTATTGAATTTGTAATGCATCACTGATGCATAATATATTATAATTGTTGATGTATTAATAAAGTTATGAAAATATTTTTTTATTTTCATTACAACAATTTTACTGAACGTGTAATAAACTAAATGGCTTATTTTCTTGAAACTATTTTTGTGAATAAACCATTTTTACCGCATAAAACATATTAATATAACTAACACAAGCATTATTAGTGTGATTTGTGATCAAGGCTTATGTTGTATTTATATTTAAGAAAAAAAATTAAAAATGTATATGTATATTAGATAATATTCCAATAGTTAGTAACTATAATGTGTATAATAAAAAGTAAAATATACTTACTTTATTACCTATTATTGGAGTTTACACGTATTATATCTGTATTAAAAAAAAATTAAATAGTATTAATTAAATATTATTTAAAAAGTTTTTTCATCAATACTAATGCGTTTAATGAAAAGTAAACTATATTTAGCCGTTGAGTTTATTGTATGCATAATTTATATATTTTTTAAAATAAGACTGCATTAACTAATATTACGTTAGTAATATAATTAGTTAAGTTATACTTGATATATTAGTATATTACTTTATTTATTGTGATTAATTACTGTTTTTGATCCTTCAAATTGTATTTAATCATAATGTACTTACTTACGACCAATATAATAATGAATTACAATTGAAATCATATACATTTCTGAATATTCATATCGTGCTTACTTTTAAAATTTGTCAATGTACAAATATTTAAAAAACAACATTATTTTAGAATACAAATAATAATTAAAACACACCTGTGGATTGTGACCCAATCATTCAAGTTCTCTGTGTACGAAAAAACATATGTTTTAATGTTACTAGCTATTGAGTGTAACTTTAGTCAAGCAATTTAGTATTATGTATAATGCCTTAAATGGTAAATGTGCGTACACGGTTCAATAATCGTATTGAATAAGTCCCTTATTGACTAGTTATATTATAACACTATAAAATTAAAGCATGTGTGTTGTTTGTGACTTGTTAGAACTAATTTCATTGTTGGTGTTGGCCCTAAGACCTCATCGAATCAATAATAAAAATGACTGTATTTGTTCAGGTGTCTGGTCACCAGAACTAAAGCATAAATCATTGGACTTGGAGAATATCTCAAGAAAAATAGAAAAAAATCAGCCATCACGGACCGAACTTCCTCCAGTATGGACACCCAACTCAAGTCCGACACCTGAAAGAAAGTCTTACAAGCCAGTCAGGTTCGAATCGCCAACGTTATCTCGAAAAATAATCAATGAAGATACTAAAAAAGTATTAATATTAATATTTAATTACTTAATTAATCAATAAAGAAAAGAATTTAAAAATATTTACATATTACAGGCACCTCCAAAACCACCAGTTGACTTACCTGTATTGAGCTCTCCGTTACCACCTCCTCCTCCTCCATTACCGTTGAAAATACAAGGTAAGAAGTATAAAATATTTTAACTATATCTTTTGAACATTATTGTTTGCACTTGGCACATAACTTAATCACAATTTTGGTGGAAGGCGATGAAAATGTTCATAGCACGGACAGGAGATTTCCAAGAGTTCAAAGCCCTACTGTTACGCTCCTTCAGAAAGCAAGAGGTATAACATGCACAATTTATAATAAATCAATCGAAAGATACACCTATAACTACAAATAAAAAATTCTAAAAGGACCGAAGAGGGTATATTATATTTGATAGACTTTAGCCCCAAAGATTAGTTCATATGTTCTGTATAATAATTAAACATCTTAGTAGTGTTCAACTTGTCAGTGGCGCAACCAGGAATTTTTCTTGGGAAGGGTCCATAACAAAATAAACCATCTTAATTTTTATAAACAATATATTTTTTAATTAGTATTATTATTTTAAATATTAAATAAGTGCTAAAATAGACATTTCTCAAAGAAAAATCAAAGTGGCGTTTTATTTATTAATTTATAATATAATATGTAATTAATAATAAGAGTCAATGGGAGGGTCCGGACCCGGAGTCCACCCCCCTGGTTGCGCCACCGCAACTTGTTAATAATGCCTAAGTTAAAATTAGGTATAAATAAGTATTAAATATGTAAAAATCAAATTAAAATACAGTTTTTCATTTTGATCATCAATATAGTTAATATTTGTAAATAGGATTTAAGCTGTTCTATAATGTTCAAATAAAGTATATGCATACATAAAATACTTTTTGTTTTAGTAATTTATTGTATATACGTATATTACTGTGTTAAGATATAACTGTAGGTACCTACAGAATTTCATATTTCATAAAAACCACGTGTACATACTGCTACTTGTGATTATGTATTATCATTATTTACTGTTATGAATTAAAAATGATCACTTAATAATTATAAATTTCAAACACATTTTTGAAATAGCACTAATGCACAAAATTTTATTTAAAATGTACTCTTTTTCTTACCAGTTTAATAAATTAAATTTCGTATTGGCTAACTAAACTTATTATTTTAATTTTGTTCGTCATTTATTTTTATTCATTAATTTGATAAAAACCTACAATGTAATACACTCTAAAAAATTCTTGAAGTGAATTGATCACGACTAAAATTAATCTTCAGTTATTGATGGTGTATTGAATTCAATGCATGAAAATAATTATACCAAACATAAAATATTTATGTATATATATTTATTAAAATAATAAAATATAAAAGTAAGTTCATTTTAACACATAATAAAATCAAATAATGTTCGTTGAATATTGTGTTGTTTGGTGAACTAAACATAATAAAATTCAACTACATTTAAATAGTTTAAAGTGTACTTATATTCTAAATTTAACTATAATGTTAATAAATGTTAATGTTAAGTAATGTTTAAATAATGTTTTTAATGTTTTAATAATTATTAATGTTAATTTTTTTTTTTTTTTTATTATTGTATAATATATAAATTATAATATTTTACGACAGATTATATCATGAATATTGAATATTAATCAATATTAGGTACCTATATAAAGATATTTTTATTTTTGAATCTATCCATAGTACCTAGTCAACTATACATTCTTTTTTATTTTATATCTCACCACACTTATGCATACATCACTTTTAATGAATAGTTTGTGTTTTATAATTTCATATTTGATTATATAATTATTAATGACACAGAAGTAATTAAATAATGTTGATGATATACGAACGAATGCGTATGATTAGTTTAATTTTGTTTCCGTCATTATAGCTATGAATATCGAGAAATTCTTTATATCAAATAATCAAGAGATGTACGATAATAATTATTGATATTTATATTTACAGAAGGACAGTTACCAAAAGGCTCTGCATACCTCAATTCAGAAGAATATAATATGGACAAAGAAAATAAAACAAGAGGTTCTACTATCAAACGTAATGTTGAAACACAAGAAATAAGTAAGTAGAAATATATATAACAAAAAAAAAAAAAAAATTAAAAAAATAGCACATTAAATTATCATAAAAGTTTTTCATACTTTTATTTATAGTTAAATATATTAATTAATATTCACGTTGGAAAGTGGTAGGTATATAATCATTTGAAGATTTCTAAAACTTAAAAGTTTGACGCTTTAACACTTTCAAAATGTACGCTAATGTTACATAATATGCACGTGGGAGTGGCTCGAATGACATTGTAACTCTGGATAATTTAAAACATTTATCATTCATATGAACACGTGATTAAATTATTTAGATAAGACCCATTTATCGTAGAGTGTCGAAAAGTGCACCCTACCTACTTATATAATATGCAACACGTATGTTTATTTTATTCTAAAATTGTATAAATGTTTGTTACCTCAATTCGTAAAAGCACAAGTTCTATATTGTTATTCGATTTTATAATTGATTTTTTCGATATATGTTTAGAATATGCTTCAAGACGCGAGTATGATAGTCTGCAGTCAGACGAGAAAAAGCAAAAAAAAATGGTCGAAATTAGTCCAAAAAAGTACGAAGGTATCGGCCCGACAACTAAAGAAGGAGTTCCAATTGTTTTAAGATCGGTGTGTTAAATATTAAATTTTGTTTACAATTTATAGTTATTAATTTCTAACATAATTTAAGTACCATAGATTATACGTTTACGCCTATATCTATTGGCCATTTATTTTAAAAGAAAATTTAATTCACTACAAATTATTGTTTGCTAATATTTAATTTAAATTCAAAAATATTACTCATTAGGTATTACATTATAGTTTTTTTTAGAATTAAAAATTAAGTAAAGCATTTTCTGATGTCCATAAGACCATAACAAATCATTTTTGTTTTATATTTTACTATAGAAACAAATTAATATTATATTTTTTGCATGTTTAAACATTTTACATTTATATTATACTTTTTTTTCTTTAATTAGTCTTTAATTATATGGTTATTTAATAATTGTATTATAACATTTTTTTTTTTAGGAAATTAAAGAACCAAATCAACCAAAATGGTACAAGCAGATGTATGAGTCTTTACATAAGTTTCAATCTGATGGCAAGTATTTTATATTGGAAATATAAATTAATTTGTTTAATTTATATAATATACATACATAATGTAAAATTTGTTTGAATATAATTTTTTAAAAATTCATTAAATTTTTACTTACTATCATAATTCAAAAAGAATACACATTTTATCTATAATGGTTGAATATTTTTATAACTTTAATTTGACAATATTACAGATGAAGGGGTAACAGTAAGATACAAAACATTATCGCGAGGTGATAAATATATACAATTACAGTTTTATATTTAGTAGATGACTGTATTGAAAAATGCTTAGCTTGACTTATACCTATATTGACTTGACTTTATAATAAATTAACGAGAACATCAGTTTTTAAAATCAGTTATTTTTGCATCAGAATTACAATCTGTTTATAAATGGTGTTCTATTATAACTATAAAAATATTTTAATAAAATGTTAAAATACTACTTTGTTTAACTATTAAACTATTATAGCTTACTTAGATTTCAAAAATAGATACTTTAACTAATTTATTATAATTAAATATTTATTGCAAATATACAAAAACTAACATTATATATTAATACGACTACTATGGTTGTTGCATTTTGTTGTAAAAGTTCAAGCATTATTAACTATATTGTATACTATTTATTATTTATTTAAAAAAGTTTATATTTAATAGTCAATAGGTATAAATAATATTTGTTTGTAAAATTCTTCATTTACTTACTCGTATTAGTTATTTATTATAGGTATTGTAATATATATGCATTTATGATTTTATTGTTAATAAATAAAAATCTAATTTTCATTTTTTTAGGACCTAAAGCCAGAAAAGGTAATGGATATTCATCAGAACCGGAAAAGGGGTATGAATCTGATTTTGGCGAAAACAGACTATTTCAAAATTTAGATGGCGAATATATAAGAAATGTTTCCATGAGAAGATCGTAAGCATGAATAGTGGACTGTTATAATTACAATTGTATATTTTTATTGAAAATATGTTTACAATTTAAGTGTATCACCTGTAAAATGTGGTCAAGACAGATACAAGAATCAGCCTAGACCAATCGAAAATTATGAACCCGGACATTCTTCGATAGCCGAGAAAGAAACGAAACAATGGTGGGATGAGGTTATGAATACTTTTGAAGGGGTGAGTCAAAGCGTTATTCATTTGGCAGTAACGTGCAAATATAAATATATTCTCTTAATATCCAGGATTCCGAACATAAAATCCCCCCTACTCAAAATCGGTCGTCGTCAAAAAAATCAAATCTGGCTCAGTGAGTAAATTAATATAATTAATTATTTTCTGATAATTTTAAATAGCGGTCATGTTTTTAGAGCTTTTAAAGAATCTGGATATGATAGCGATTCCATATTGATATTTAAAAGGCAAGAAAATCAATCTCAATGCCTTTCACCAACCGAACAAAAAACCGCATACAAAGTAATTCAAAATGGTGGAGAAGTACCATTCCAGGGCTTACGAAAAACATTTCCTGAACGACCAAAAGGTTGGATTATTATGCCATTATATAAAATAAAATAAGTTTGAGTTATTCTATATGAATCACCAATACGCACATAAATATAGTACCTATTAACTAATTACGCAAATATTTATCAACATGACGATATTTCGTTAAAGAGAAAAATATGCAAAAATTCAATAATACATATAAAATAGAAATACAAATTTTATATTTGATTATTCGACTAATAGTTAAAATATGTATTTAAATTCTATAGTTATTGATTCTGTGTATTATTTTGAAATATTTTTATTGAAAGGTATTTATGAATATCATTTGACGTATATTCGTATTTTGTATGAAGTTTTATTTTTGAGATTATAATTTATTTTATTTTTAAAAGTTATCAATGATAACTTATCATCGTTATTATATTTTATTCTTCAATTATATATATATATAATTATAGACACGTTCATTACAATAAGTAATACAACATAATACATAATGATGCGTTTTAACTAAGTTTTAAATACCTACCAGTTAATAAATACCAGCTTTAAAAACTTAATAATATACAATAATAAATTTATAAACAGCTCACCAGTTTAAAAAAAAAATGTATAGGTATCGAAAAAATTATAGGTACACTTCAAGTTAAAAGCTTATATATTAATATTATACTATGAGTGGTGATGTTGTGCACTTTTCAAAATAATGTAATAATAAGTACATTTACACATATGGTATAACCTATTTAAAAATTCACCAACCACTTAAATATATAAGAAATTCTCATAACAAAAACAATTTTGGTCGCACTAAATAATGATGCACTGTCTACTTTTTGGGAAATGCTGTGAAAATTGATGGAAGCACTGAAATTTTTTGATAAGTACAATTTAATATTTAATAACGGGATTACAAATAGCAATTATCTACTTGATTGGGTTGTACTGCACAAACATGAAGCATCTGGATAATAGTTTTAAATAATCAAATTTGATGTGTAGATTTGGAGTTGGAGTATTTGCCAATCACGTCTCATTTAACTAAAATCCAAATCATGAAATTTGATAATGAAGTTATTCATCACCCTTGGAAGGAAGTCACTTGTTACCCAGTCTTTTCAAACTTTAAGAGAACAGCTAAATCATCGGCTAGTTTTACTGGATCAGCTCCTACTCCTCCTCGACGAGAATCATCTCGTAAAAATTCTAGACTTGAGCGATGGACTAAAGGCGTTGACATCGAATCTAGTGTCGAACTAAAAGTTCGCAAATCAAAACCCGAGACAGAGAAAAGATCAAAAAGCTCAAGTATAAAAAGTTCTACAAAAATATACAATGATGATCATAAGAAAGAAAAAGAGAAGTCCCCTAAAGTTACTGTTGCAGTACCAACAAAAGGAAAAGTGCTTCCAAGGTCTAGTACTTCGTCAACAAATTCATCAGAATCGTCTTTATCTAAAAAAAATAAAGCATTATCAACTCCCGCTAAAAACATCCCTGTTTCTAAAACCACTCAGAAAACAATTTCAAAAGAAAAAGTACTAAAAAGTAATTTAGTAAAATCAAATAGCGGAAAACGGCAAAGCAAAAAAATTGAACTTGTTAAAACATCAGTGAAATCAAGTTTAAAAAACGAAAAAGATGTAAAAAATAATGAAAAACAAAATCAGTTTGGAGAAGAATTTTTTCAACAATTACTTTTGACTGATGAAAAGAAGAAACAAATTCCTAAAATAAGTCCAATCAAGGATAAAGCAAAATCGAATGTATGTCGTAAAGGAAGCAAAATAGACATATATTTATCAAGTAAAAAGCCTGTGTCTGAATCTAAATTTAAATCTTTTGATAAATATCAGTCTTCTGGCGTAACAGAATGGGATCAGTTTGGAGATGAAAGTATTGATTTTTTAAAAAGCAAAAGTGCCAGTGAACCACCTTCACGGTCTCCATCATCTCGTCGTATTAGGAGTTTCCAAGCACCAATAAAATTGATTGAAAGTGTAACTGGTGTCCGCCGATGTCAACGGTCTAAAAGTGCCGAAGAACCTATGGAGAGAGTAAAAAATGCTGCAGTCGACTACGAATATCAAACTTATGTAAGAGAGTTAAGATACTCAAGTAAGAAATCCGAACGTTTTAAAGAGCTACATAATTTTTATTGTAGCTTGGAAAGATTGGGAGAATTAGAAAAAACTGCAGAAAATGCAAGTAATAAAGTTAGAACACATGGAGATTTGGTGGATTATGATAAGTGGAAAACCATCCGGGTTAAAGAAAGAGCTGAAACTGAAATAAAGTCATTGCATGCGAAACTTGAAGATGTTCAAAAGTCAAAAGATGTGCTATACAAGACAAAAAACCCTGAAGAAATACGCTGGAAAGGGAATTTAGATCGTGGCTTGAGAAACAAAGAAACTTCAGTTATTGATTTGAAACGAAAATTTCATGCTATAGGGATTGATACTTATTGTAAACCAGAAGTTAACGTTTACAGGCCGCTATGGAGAGGAACTTCAGTTCAAGATGTAGCTGCATCATTAAAACACATTACGTCATCAAAAAGAGGTCGCCCCGTATCAGAAGAGAGGGAAAACAATTACACACCCATACCTAGAAGATCGAGTTCTAGAAGTCCTTCTAATATTGGTTGTCGAATATGGAGTAGTCTTTCTATGGAACAATTGAATCGACTTAAGACACAACTTAATGAAGTATATAGTACAATATCTGACATGAAAGGAGAAAGGATACCAAGAGCTATACAAAGAACAAAATCGAAAAACGATTACGAAATTGAAGTAAATGGCAGGGTAAAGAAATCTGAAATCAGTTCATCATTGTATATAAGATCCAGTTCAATGGGGCCCTCTAGAAAAAAAGATAGAGAAGAAGTCCTTAGAAAAGCTGATTCGATAGGATCAGTATGTCTAAGTGAAAATGAAAAAAAAAAAATTTCAAAAAATATTAGTAATGAAGTGTTAGAAAAAAAACAAAAAAAGCATTCAGGAAATATAGTAATACCCAAAGAAACCCTAGGAGCTGTTGCAGCAGTAAAATGTAAAAAAAATATTCCTGAAAGTGTTTCACCGAGAACATGTTACTCCATAGACGTATCCGAAGAAGAATCTATTGCAAAGAATTACGAAAAAAATTATTTATTGGTTTTAGCTGATAATGAAGATAAGAAAAAAATGATTTCTGATTGGGCAAATGGCACTAATGTTAGTGAATCCAGCTCATCTGCTTCTACAGTTATACACCTCGGGGCAAAGAAAACAAACTTACATTCATCTCAAAGTTTTTCATCTATGAAATGTATTTTTGGAGAAAGAGATTGTATGCGAAAAATATTATCTCCATCACCAGATCGATGCTACGAGTATTCAAAATTGATAAAAAATGGATCTGTTAGAAAGCTCTGTAGGAAATTTGAAAGCTTCGATGATCTTCGATTTTTGCATACTCCAATCGAACCAAATACTTTAAAAAGATACAAGAGTGACCCAGAACTTAACAGGAATATTATAAGATACCATGAATATGGTGATGTGCAAAATCTAAAAACAAAATACGAACAGTGCAAAAGTCCAGTGCCTAAATGTCCTTTAAGACCAGACAATAGACTTATGCCCCGTATAAATGTAATTAGCAAACTAGCTAGTCTTCAAGACAAGTTAACTAAAGGCGAAGTAGAAAGAATAAGGATCATGTTTGAAAATAGAAATAGAGCATTTATGTTGGGTCAATTTTATACTTCTACTCCTGACTTAAGAGAAGCAAGAAAAATGATACCATTTTTAGACTGCAATTGGATGGCGCACAGATATCCTGAGCCAGAACCTTTTACCAAACCAAAAGCGAGACCTAAATCTGCATCACCAGTTAGATACAACAGAAAACATCATCATCCTTCTATTCTGAAACATTCAAAACACGATGGATTTTTAAGTCAACCATACAACCCGGAAGCTCATAAGCCCAAGTATAGGTGGACACCGTCTTGGAATGGTGTATGGACCCAGCAGCCAACATTACCACCGAAACCATCAATTGTTAAATTTAAAGGTGCAAATTTTCATAAAACTATTCACAATAACCTTAAAAATGCACATACGTTTTATACTAAGAGCGTAAGTTTAAAACCTGACTATTTTCAATGAAAATAAAAATAAGTCCTAATAATTCATTATAGGTATTCCTTTAAATAGTTTAAATATAGAATTTAGGTGTACTGTATAGTTTATAATATTTTATAAGCTTATATGGTTTTAAGTATAAACTAAAAATTTTTAAGTATTTCCCTGCTTTATTATTTTATCTTTAACATGATAGTTATAATAATTATGTGTTAAGATTGGTTAAAATTGACTAATGAAAAGTAATGTTCTCATACTATAAGAATAGAATAGATGCTGATTATTTTATAAAATACAAAGACCACCCAACGCTTAAACAATAATAGGCAGATATACCGTATACTACTTTAAATAATCGCTTCCCAATAAATTAAACTCAGAAAGTCGTTTGTGTATTATATTATAAACTAATATAATATTATTATCGTAGACTTAAACGATATTTAGATAATTGTAATTTGTACTAAATTTGATCGACAGTTTCATTAAATGCGAACAAATTAATAAAGCCAACTCTTGAAGAAATTGAAAGTAGTTTCGAAATGTACCTACGCTCCATTTCGCAGCACATAAAAAAACAAACCATTAAAGTACAAGAATTAACCTTGGCAAGGTTCAAGGCTACTAAAGTAAAATTCAGATAGGATTCAAAACACCCAAATTCCTATTCCTATATATTATTATATAGCACGGGTGAGTGAATACATTATTGTCACATTCTTCCACGTTATTGACCCCGATCATAATATACAAACTACAAACGGCAACTATCAGACGAGAGCGCTGCGTTCGCCTGTAGCTCGGTCTGTCCCATTACAATTGTTTTGCCGCCAAACATGTGGTAGTGTGTATTCGGCTTCGGATGGTGCTGCTTGTTCGGTCATGGGTTGAGTTGAGTCAATGCGTGTTTACACTTATCGCCGCCACCCTTCGTACGATAATTCCTTTGTAATAAATTCGAGTTTCGGGTGTTATGGCTGGCGATGACATGAAAAAACCGCTCTTATTGCCAGCTAGAACAGTCAGTTTAAGAAGGATTGTCGTCAACGGTGACTGTAAGTACTTATTTAGTACCTATATACTATTAGCAATAAAGCTAATTTACAGACTAATAAAAATTTAAATGAGCTAAAAGTTCTTACACGAACAGAAGGACAAAGCTTAAATGGTTTTGGAGGTCAGTATGTAATTTATGAACTAGCTTAATGACGAAGATAATGCAATTACTGATATATTCGTTGTAAATACAATATTGGTTATTATAATAGATTTTTTTTCATTAAAGTAATTTGTTCATAGTCTATATTATATAGGTTTAAAAGACTAATTAAACATATTATATTATTTAAAATACACATTTTTCTATGAATAACAACATGACTGAAAAGTTATTCATGATCACAGTTTTACAAACACGTGTATAATATATTATATATATGTATAATATGCATTACTAAATTAAAACTCAATAATTATATTATAATAATTAGGTATGTTTAATTTGCGTGAATATATTATATCGATAACCATTTAATATTGAATATTGATCATAATTTCATATGCATTTAACGATCTTCAATGAGAAGTCAATATCATGTGAATAATAAAACTTCATACTAAAAAATAATCATCATATAGTATAATGTACCTAATTAAAAAAACATCGGAGAAATACTTAAATCAAAAACCGACGTTTATTGGTAGATCGCACACTTAATCAGTACTAAAATGTGTTGTTTTAACTATTTATAACAAATCTATTTAAACGTATTTTTGATGTGTATTATATATTATATCATATAAAAAAACAGAGATCATCAATCATATTAATATACTAATGTACCATCATAACTCACAATGTATTTTATTCACAGGGCAAAAACGTTTTGCTGCGATAAAAAATTATTTCATCTGGCATATTGTAAAAAAACAGAAACCAACACCCACTTAAACTGTAGGCGTTCTTTTGGAAATATCAATAGGATTACCTTTTAATAGTAACATCTATTACCTACTGCTGTCGATTTGATGATCGTGCATAAGCTATAACAATAATGAATAATAATAGTATTTTCGATGTTCATTCATGTTAATGTTAAACTATAATATTATAGTTTTAAACATACGTATACTATATAAATATACTGTATGGTCATTGGTAATACAGACGTGAGTACTTTTTTCCACGTGCAAAATATATAGTTGAAAAAAAAATATTATATCTGTTGAGTCACAAACCATTTTCCTTGAACATAATTTTATCCACGGTTGATTTCATCTGTAATAATTTTCCGTTTCATTAAAAAATTAGATATAATCTATAAAATATATGAACCGTTAACGTTCGGGTACTTGTGTGCCTAATGTTTTGTCGATAAAATATAGTCAGCATAATGACTATCCGAATACATCTGCGCGCTTCACCATAATATTATGAAATACAATCGTGCATAGTTTAATCGCAGGTATATTTAAACGAGCCTGATAAATACATATTTAATATTTTAATATTGTTTCCAGATAGAAATACAAGCTCGAGGACATTATAGGTCAAACGATTTTGTTCCGCCCACGGGAAAAAAAACTTCAACCGTCTATATACGATAGACCATCACATTATACTCCCCCGCTTCTCGCGCTGTTCACTATCGTCACACCAACCCTTTTACCCGTCTTAAGGTCACGCGTCCAGGCGCCAATATTAAATTAGATTATAGCGCACTTTCAACCCTATCTCCACTTTGTTTGTGTCTTTAACTCGACCCTTTCGATAATAAAATTAGGTTTCCGAATAAGGTCGCCGGGAAATAAAGAACTGCCTCGTAAAAAAAAAAAACCTGTAGGTCTACTTTTACGAGCCTCGCGCTCACAAACGCGTTATATTATAAGTTACAAGCAACATGTTTAGGCGCGCATGTACATAGTAAATTGTCAATGTTCGTGTGAATAATGGAAAAAGTGTGGTCTTGTTTAATCAGTAGCAGCTGGTCGATCAAAGGAAACGACCGACTGCAGCTCTTAGACGTATAGTACACACGCGGGGCTCAAAAATAACAACATAAAATCAATTTCGTTTCGACATACCAATATTTTTAGAACGACGTCTAAATTTGTTCTCGGTTTTCCATTTTACGAACACAAGATTGTGAAATATTTAACTGTATCTTTGTGAAGTATGCAACTTTCTTAACTACATTTACTTTATCTTCTTTGGGAAATTTTCTCCATTTTAGTTCAATTTTTACATACAAGAGGAATCTACTATAATCTTTACTAATAAAAGAAATCTTTCCGATGACAGCTAATTTTATGGATTTCCAATCGAATGTATCACTTTCAATCTGTTCTATGTAAATTATTAATTTGACAATGAAGAAAGTACAGTGATAAGCAATCGCGAACTTGCATAATATATTTAATTATCCATTTATCCAATTATTCAATATTATAGTGATTTTTTCTCTCCAATCATAAATTATTTATTGTTAGAAAAATCAATAAACCTTAGAAAATAATTAACTTTATAATAAATTTCGTGACGTAATACCGAGTCAATCACGACTATAATACAAATTATTATATCTGATTGCCCAATATTTTACATACTGCCTTCGATCCGATGCATATTTACTGGCATCTGGCTATTTTGACCAGAAATCATGTTTATTATTATTATTATTATTATTATTATTATTATTTTCGAAAATCTTCAGAGAAGCATTGCAAAATATATAAGTCAAACAAATATTTTTTTTTCTAGTTGCGTAGCTTTCTTGTGAATGAAAAAAATGAAACATGTTTCGCCAGAGCCTATTGTCAAAAGAAGAGAAACCGATAATTATATTGCCGTTTGGACGTGTTTAACGACCCGTGTTACATTGATCTTCCATTCACTGGTAGCACGTGTTCGAATATTCTCTAAACTGAAGGTTTTTTAATAGTATATATATAAATACACACATACACATATATATAATATATTATATATGTGTATTTGATGCTGCTAGAAAAAATACAATAAAACCAACATAGAACTATGAAAAGATGTATATGTATATATTTTTTGTCACATTATGGTTTTATCGAAACATCGGTATATTTATGATAGTACAAACTGGCAACCATAAATATTAGGGTTGGCGAGTGAAGGGAAGTAAAGAATGAAAATTACCGCACGCATTTCATTGTGTTCATTGTTGATTTTGTCATCGCTATTTTCATTGTTCAGTATTTCGTTCGTTCCCTATGGTATTCGATTCCTAATTTTAACTGGCATATATAGAGGGGGACTGTCTATGCAATAACCGACTTTTAGTCGCAACAAAATATTTGTGCATTATTGGGCTTCTCTGAAAATGCAATAGGTACTATAGTATATAAAGAAGTACCGACTAGTATACAATTTTAGTTGAACACTTACCCTATTGTTTTAAATAATTCTAAGAAAATACTTTTAGATTCACCGCATAAATATGCAGAGTCGGAGGTGACACTACAGTATCGACGTCCGGTTCGGAATGAAATTAAAGAAGAATGGACAAAAGAAGAGTTAGCTAACAAGCAGGCAGAAGCTATGAGAAGGATTTACCAAGAAGAAAGACGAAGAAAGTACCTTCAAGAACTTCAAGACATGTCGAATAGGAGACACGCAGACAATTTATTGTTAGTTGCAGAACATGACAATAATATCAGAGTGAAATATTAAAAATAATGATAATTTTTAGGCCTTCTCAAAAATCTCCTATCCCTTTAAATCGCTACGACGACTTCATTGACGAGAGTCCACAGCCTCTAAGAAGTCGTACTCCAGAACCAAAGCTCGTAGCAAGAGCTTTATACAACTTTGTTGGCCAAACTTCCAGGTAATAAAACATTATTACTAACGGTGTCTAACCGGACATAGATAAATTATAGTTTATAAATTATATTTAATACACATATTACATTGGTAATACCTATGTTATTTATATTTTAATTTCTGTACGGTTGCGTATAGAGAACTGTCGTTCCGGAAAGGTGACATCATATTCGTCCGGAAACAGATCGACAAGAATTGGTACGAGGGGGAGCACAACGCCATGGTCGGATTGTTCCCTTTCAACTATGTCGAGGTGCGCATTATGTCGTTCAAAAATTCCGTTTTCCGGTCCACGGAACTCACGCAGTAACCAAAACGCATAAGAGTGTAACATTTTATATTTTTGGCAGGTAATTCCGTACGATGGTATTAGAACGACACCACACAGACCTTATGAGGGCCAGGCAAGAGCGAAATTCAATTTTGTTGCACAGACCAATATGGAATTGTCATTGGTTAAAGGTAAAAATCATAAACGCGATTAAAATATTTGTACTCCATAGTAATAATTTTATAAATTATAATAATGCTTAGAAATCTTATATTATAATAATAATATAAAATAAGAATTGCGAGCAAATAACATTCGACGGTGACGGGTGATTAGTGATTACGATGACGTTTAGCGTTCAATGAACGCTAAGCACTGCAGTAAGTCTAATTCGTTGTATGAACCACTCGGCACTCCCAACTCGATTTGGAATGTATTCGTCAAAGCAGACATACTGCATTATTTAAATAGTATAATAGTATACCTTCTATTAATTATAATTTATCTATGTATATTATTTTCATCTTCAGGAGAACTGGTTGTTCTGACTAGGCGTGTTGACAACAACTGGTACGAAGGCAGAATCGGAAACAAAAAGGGAATATTTCCTGTATCTTACGTCACAGTCTTAGTAGAACCAGGCGATCATCAGAGTAATTAATATTGTTATTTATTATTATTTGCACATAATATAATATGCGTTTGGCAGTCCGATAATTCTAATACTTATCACTTATCAGTACCTACGACGAATGTACGTCGCATTACTATTTCGTTCTATAAATTCGTTTATTTATTAGGTTCGTTTTGTTTTCAGACTCGTCGACGACGGAGTCATTCAAACCCGTGGCGTCTCCTGCATCGCATTCGCTCATTACCAGTAACCCGCCGAAAACGCAACACATGTACCAGCCGGATAGCTATTCTTCTATGGTATCAAATCGTCTAAACCAAAAAAAACTTGTTATACTTTATGAAGTTAGGGAAACTTATTGTCAATGATATTGATTGTAGCCGACAAGAAGTTCCGGTACTCAAACGAAGAAACAAGCAAATAACATAAACGAAACTCTACATGTTGACGTACACTCAGAACCCATGCCGTAAGTAAATGAACACAATTTTCATACTATATATAGTATATAGGTGGACGGTCAATTTATTTTAACGATAATATAATATCATCATTTCTGTATAAAAAAATATGTATCACACTCTGTTACTTGTTACATTTATTTTTATTTTTATAAATAATAGCTTAACAGTTATAAAACAACAAATACAATATAATATATATTATATATTATATATAGGTACCTAATAAGTAATAACTAGTAACCAATTATAGAGTTAATTGTTGTGCATGACAGGCACGCTAAAAGGGCTCGTCTCTTATAATAGTTTATAATTATATGGCACGATAAAATAATAGATAGGTAGATACTCAGTTATTCAAACTAGTCAGAAACAATACTTCGTTTTAAATTTTATAATATACGTTTGTACAGATTCAATCGTATATACTTTAGTCCAAACACTTAATACTTAACATTAACCAAATAACTCTGTAGAAGAAGATATTTTATTACAATAATGATAAAAATTGAATTTTTCCTCATTGTAAAAAAACCACAATCATAATTTTTATGTTATCAATGAAAATATAAACACGCGCGTGAGCTGATAGACATAATCAGTACAATCTTTAGTCAAATTACTATACAGGTGTACGCGTGTACGTGTAGTCAATTGACCGTGTGTAAAATTTGTCACATTTACACATTACTCACGCATATTTAGTCACGATAAATTTAAAATATTTATATACAATAAGGAATAAAATTAAATATCGTATATACCTAGTAGTATAAAAAAGAAATAAAGTAACAGTCAGCAATTTGTTTTATTATTTTAAAATATCTATTAAGTAATACATAGATTTAGATAAAATATAAGTACGTCTGAAAAAATTTTTTTTTATAATACCGTTCTTTTATTATTGTACCTGATAATATATAAATATATTGATATATAAGATACGACGGTGGTCGGCGACGTTGCAATATAAAAGTACACAGATAAGATAAATATAGTTATCAACTTAACATCTAAAGATCAATCCTTATTTTATTAGGATTTAAAATTATTTTTTAATATGCCAATAAATTATTTCAAAAGTAAAAAATAAAATGATTGGTGTTTAAAGGTTATTTTTATTACTGTAGGTATTGGACAAAAAATGAAAAATTAAATAAAGCAATTAGGATATAGGTTAAAAGAAAATTTTCAATCAAACTGTTAAGCACGAGTTCGCAGTATAAAATACGAGGTGTTAGGTACGTTGTAAACAAAGAAAATAACACAATCGTCGTTCATTGTAAATTAATTATTTAAATGTATAATTTGTTTTATGTAATGTACTTATACATACATTATACCTCATATATTCATATTATATATTAAACACTAAACAGTGTAGTGTGCTTTACAAAACACTACGTGCTCGTAAGTATAATACATTATACGTTAATAGATTTGGCCATTTAGGCTTTATTCAATAAAAGAACTGAGAACATGTACAAAAATAAAGATGTTGATATTATTAGAACAATTTTTCTAATATGTGCGACGTGTGTTTCATTATTTTGTTCTGATAAAATATCTATTTGACACTATCATCTTGCATACTCATAAATCATAATTAATCATAATCTACGTTTATTGCAATAACAATTTTTACATTAATTTAATATCTTATTTAATTTTTTGACCACAAAAACAAAATATTTTTACATAACATCATATTATATACTTATATCGTGACTAATGTGTACATGCGATGGATGTGCATTTTTGACTAATTTGACATTAGATCAAATTTACAAAACCAAATTTGTCACAACCTTCAAACTCTCACAACCATTTGATGAACATAATATAGGTATTATCCTTCATTCCTTCCCAATATCCGTCATAACTCATAATAATATTTGATTTTACTTTTTATGATATAATATTATATTACAAAATGAGCGATTTATCACTCGCGTTGATGACAGTTATAGGGCGTTATACAATTATAAGCCACAGAACAGTGACGAATTGGAACTTAGAGAAGGCGACGTAGTGTTCGTGATGGAAAAATGCGACGACGGATGGTACGTGGGATCGAGTAAACGGACAGGATGTTTCGGTACTTTCCCCGGCAACTATGTCCAACGCAGTATCTGATCTGTTCGAAGAAAAAAACAAAACAATTTTTCTAAAAATCACCCTTGTGTCTCCTCGTCCTTGTCCTACTCTCCGTGTGTGTCCTCGGATTCTCACTCGTCTCTCTAAGTAAAACATAATTTTACATACCAAAGGATTTTGCATTAACTATAAGTTGTTTTTTTTTTTTTTGGTTATAGTTTTAAACGTTCACTGTTAACATATAATACTTATTATGTGTAATGTATATTTCGTCTGTAATTAGATATTGTGTTGTTATAATCGAATAACATTATATTATTACTATTATTATTATTATTATTATTATTATTACGATTATATAATTATTGTAAATGAAAAAACACTAGTCAGTCAATATCACTATTAAAGATACAACATAGGTAATATAATATACTCCATTCAATATTCTAATGGTATAGAACACCTGAACACTTTATAATAATATTATATTATACTCCGATGGAGTTGTTAATATTTGTATAATAATATAATAATATACCTACTATTTTATGCTTTTATGCATGTGAACAAATGTCATTTCTGATCGATCGGCTAGTTACACGAGTGTAACCAGTGCTTGATTTGGAAAAAAAATAGAAGGGGGACTCATCGGATGTTTGATAAACGAGCGTTCCACACAAAATTAACCGTCACATTACCGTGGGGGCAAATAGAAGGGGTACGCTAAAAAAAAATTAAAAAAGAAGGGGGACTCCATCCCCCACGTCCCCCCCAAATCAAGCACTGAGTGTAACCCTAAGCTGTTTTGTTTTTCTAAGAATCTTAGCCCCTCTGAACGAACTCGGAATATAATATTATTATATGATATTTTGTTGACGTTCCTTGATGATTTTTTTTTTTTTAATTCGCCCACGAGAGACTGGAAACAAACTCTAATTCTAAACTATACTATACTTAAGATTTCCCTCAGCTATTATACTCGTATATTGTTCATAAAAATTAATACATTTAAAACAACAATTATATGTGTACACTGATAATGTCCATCATTATACATTCGAATTAAATATATTTATTATTTTTTGCTCGTATATTTTATTGCAATGTTACACGCTCGCATAAACGTAGGTACACCAACACAACACCCGTGTGTGTGTGTGCTTTATTTTATTGGGGAGGGATTCTAATAAGTGGTCTTCCACGTACCGATTTATATTTACATGCAGTCCACGGATGTACATAATAGGTATACTAAAATTCTATTTTGAAGGGCTACTAAGTCACCGGAAGCCACCCCCCTCCCCCTAAAAATATTCCATGAAACTCATACACACACACACACGCGCGCGCGCGCACTTATACACGACATACCTAAATAGTATATTATATAAATAAAATAAACATTATACTACTATTGTTACAATAATATATTTTTCATTTTGTATTCTCGTAAGACCAAGTGTTCCTTATTTAATAGGCATAATAATATTATACGGATAGATTGGCGAAACATCTATAACCGTCCGATGTTATGCCGATAAACCACAAACACATATGTATCACACGTTATACATTGTTATTACCTATGTATTATAAACTATTTTAATAAGTTCGGTTAGAATACGTTTAAGAAAAATTTCTGGAGAATGTGTATCATTTTTTTTCGCCCGCAATAAAGTGATTACATTTATAATTCATAGGTGTATACAATTTTTTGTCGACACTCTACAATATTATAAGTGTGAATGTTTGTTGTTAGGCACTATACATAATATATATTATATATTATGTTGTCCGAGAGCATTATATATGTATAGTATTGTTTATTTGTATACCTGTTTCGTGCAATCTATACTTGATAGATTATAGTAATATATATAATATAATATGGTCATTGTTATTTGATTATAATAATTTTGAGGTAAATACATTATCTATAAATATAATATTTATACTATTTTTTCGGTTTATAGTTTATACACGTATATTTTAGCACAGAATATGCTTAATGAATCATAAATAAACTAATATAAAAAAAAATATCGACACAACTATTTTGACTGTATTATCGATTGTATTTATAATTTTCTTTTAAACAATACTATACTAGACAATATAAGTATAAATTGCCAAATCCCAAATGTTAACTTTTGAATATGGAAATTATTATACCTACCTATTTAGTTACAAATAAGAGTAGGTACAACATATTTTCGACTTCATGCATTTTCAGGTATATGTATTAAAAATATTCACCGTTAGGTATATAACAACAGTATTTTGTATTTAAGTATAATGTATGTCGTACGTATCTACAATCTACATATACACTTATTTCAATATATAGATATGTATATGTAATTACTAATTTATTATATATTACATAGCAACTGTGTCGAGTTACATCATCGCCTGATACAGTATTTAACGTTTTTACATTTTGATTATTTATCGTCGTCGTTATATTTTATATGCATTATTATCAAAAGTAATAAGTATAATAAGTATCTATATTGACCTATAGCAAAATATAGATATCATGAATTCAGAATTTCATATATGATTTTGTGTATCACTAGATAGGAAATTATTTTTATTTTTAATTAATTTAATTGTAGTAAGTAGGTACCTAACTATAATAAAATAATATGGGAATAAAGACGATTACATGAAAAAGGTATATAGTAACAGGTAATAAAAAATGAACAAGAAATAATAATAATTCAAAAACGAATTTAATGACTGAGAAAAAGTATAAATTCACACGCCGGCGCATATACCCATCAATTATATACAATATATTTCATTTTTTTTTTAAATTCCTTGTAAAGTAAAGATCAAAAAAAAAAAAAACCCTCGAGTCTATATTATAATAATTGCTGTATTATTTCATTTTTTTAAAAATTTAAAATTCAATAATATTAATAGTAGGAACAAAACTTAAAAAAAAAATTAGTAAAATATAAAATAGATTCTAACTATAATAATAATTAATATTAAAACCGAAACAACAAGAATAACTCGTGCATATAAAGTTTGAACTATTAAGCTATCCGCTATCCTATTCTAGTAAATTTTGTGGGATTGAATGTTCATCGCCATTTGTATTCTCATTTATTGTTTTGGTTTCCACGTTTTCATGCTGAGACGTAGTTTCCGGGTTTTTTTTCTGTTTTTTCATCTGATGTTGTACTACTCTCGATAAGTTGTAGACAACATGCTATAATTATAAAAACATATTTTTTTAGATGATTCATATTTATGAACTAACATCAATATAATATTATGTAGGTTGAAGGTATTTATTTCGATATTCGATAAACTAAAGGATAAAGGAGCTCGTGCGCCTTATCATTATCATGATAAGTACTACAATACCCATTAAATATTTTATTATCTTTATATATCAGTAATAAGTATAGATTTTGTGTTTCATCTACTACACTTGCACCAGCCTGTGTTAGGACGATTATCAGTGAATTGTACCAGTTCCACCTTGGTGCAATAGTGCGGTGTGGTGGAAAACGCTATCAAATGTAGGTATTTAAATTCAAAAACAGGTAGGTATTCTATACAAACCGTACTATTATATAATATAAACATATAATAGTATAATACTATATATTTACTATTTACATATTATATACATTCTAGTATTCTATACGCCCATATTGACTATATTAATATGGCAGTAATGCAGTAGATATTTATAGTTCAGTCACTGCCTGTTATTGCATAGTTATATAGGGGTCGGTGAAAACTTTAAGTATTCCTATCGCGTAAGTGGCAATATACCTACAGCATGAATAATGTCATAATAGTTAAAATATTATATAACTGAACAAAAATCGATGAACTTACAGTTTATACATAACATTTTTTTTTATATATAGATAAGTACCGTTACCTCTTTAACGCAGTTTTACTATGCAATGTATCATTTGTGTACGTATTAAAATACTTAATTTAACACAATAAACATTACAACTTTACTATTACAATTTACAGTTACGTCTTAAAGTTATTTAAAATTATAATTCATCATCTAATAAAAAAATTAACAATCTACAAATCAAATAATATCAAAATATATTTTTAATTAATTATAAACAAAATATTATGATGCAATCAAAATTCGAAATTATTCAATAATGGTTGTAGATTACTTAGTTATCGTTTTAGTTTATTATAAATCATCAACCTAAATTTGAATAAATAAAATAAAGTGAGATATTTTAAATTCGAAATCTGATTTATTTTTAAATTGAGTAAGTCCATCGAGTAACGATACATAATATATCACAATTTTTCATTTTAGGTATATAATAATGCTTGTTTTTAGTATTTTTCAGTTCAAATAAATACGAAAAAATATAATAATATTTATATTATATATATATAATTAAATAATATGTTATTATTATAGGTATTCATACTTACATTTTTTTGTTCATTCACATAACGTAAAAACATTTCAATGTAATATTTGGCCATTTGTTCGGTAATTTCTATCATCTTGATAAGTAAAGATGCACCTTCTCGGAGTCGTAAACAGCCCATTTCCACTAACAATAAGCTATTAGCTACCTCAACCGGCATTACGCCATCGCCGAGTTTCTTCCAGATTTGACATAACGTCTTTGGCAACAACTTTGGTTCAAAAACAAACTATGAGATTTGGGTTGAGTAGGAAGAAAAAATAAAAAGAAAAAATAGTTTAAACATTAAAATAATATAAAAACATTCCATTTTTATTATTTATCTGACTTGAAATAAGCATTTAGTTTAACTCCTAAACAGATAGTGAAATCTCATAAACGCTAATTTCTTTGACTAATTTTTTGCCTAAACATTTGGTTGTATGCCTAATTTGACTATACATAGGTTAGGTATACCTACAACATATACATTGAATTGAAAAAAAATACTTTCAATTACCTACTTAAAAATAAGTTTTACATATTTACCTAATTTACGCCAGAAATTTAAATTTATTTTATTTAAAACATTGAATGTTCCAAGTAAAGTTGTACTGAATGACTGACTTGTACTTATTATAAATACTATAAGTAAATTGTAAAAGAGAGAAACAACTTATCTTAACTTAGTATACTTATAATATATTAGTCATAGCTTGAAGTCTCTTTGCAATTTTTCAATATTTCAATATAAAAATAGTTTATTTACATGATATTAAAAAGTCATTCGCAATAATAATTAAGCAAGACTAAGAAAATGCTTGTTCTGAGATATTAAGCTTTTTATTCTAGAGTTTAAAACCATTCACCTATTACTTATAACTTATATAAGTTATAAGACTTTAACATTATAAAATACAATCTATCGTCCTATAATTATTCTTTGTTTACCAACCACTGGCCTAACTACATGGTTGCACAGGTGTGCATTGCACTAGGGCCCGGGGCCTAGAAGGTCCAAAAGGGGGCTCATGAATTTTGATACTTTGTATGTATATTAAAATATTTATTTTGTTAATAATTTTAAACTACTTTATAATAAATAATAAATTACAATAAAATCATAATATTTTATATTACGAAGAATTTTATCTATAAAATATATTATACTATTATTTGGTCATAGATATTACAATATTATTCCCGTATAGAGTACAAAACTAAATCGTTCACGAAACAGGTAGAAATATTGTCATTAGAACATATTTTATCATTTACATCATAAATGTAATGTGAAATTGTTTAATTTTATTCATATAACTATTTTTAGGGACTATAAAATAATATTGCACATGGGCTAAAATTTTATAGTTTCGCCACTGTTACCAACGATATATTTTGTTTAACCAATTTTTCACTTCATCTTCCTTTAAACAGTGTAGGTAGTTAGTAGTTTAGCACAGGATATTAAAATGAATATTAATTTCATAACAAGTATCAAGTAGGTATATATTATTATTATACACCCATATATTTACTTCATGAGATAAAAGTTTGAAACTTAATAATTAATATTGTTAATTAAAATTTAAGAGTAAAAGCCAATGAGACATTTTTCAATGTTGTCACAGAGAAATGGTTTGGCATTGCCATTTGTCAACTCCTATTGTGTCTATTATACTTACTATTTGTGTCAGCAAAATTGATTCTTCATATAAACTGTACATCAAGTTCGCCAAATATTTTGGTTCGGCATAAGCGTGTTGTTTGATGCGACGAGCAAGCTTCACGGATAACTTACATGCTCTTGGACCCTTTTCACTATTCATGAATTCTAAAAATATTTACACACAATCAGTATTCGATGAAAATACAAATCAACTTATGAGAGTAAATATCTAAGTATATTGTTAACTTGTAAGTATAAGGAAATAATTATTTGATGAGGTAACTGCAAGTTGCAAAAGGGTATAGGCAAAATAAAGATGAATTTTATGGCCCCCAAAAATATTCAGTCCAAGAATTTGATACATTTTAAAAAAAAAATATAGAATGAATTTTTTTAAATTAATAAAAACAACATAATTACATCAGTGATTTTATTATTTCATGCTATTTTACTCGTTGTTTTGGTGGTTTTGTTCCAAAAACAAGAAACTAAAATAAAATTTGCAATATTATAATAAATAAACCAAAAACACATTAACAGAGAAAATAATGTAGATAATTATAATAATTTAAAAATCATACAAATCTTAAAATTTCATTATACAATGTTCCTATCTACAAATTGTAAATTTTATTACATAAAATTGATTATTGAATACAATACAATTTTAAAGGACATTACTATATTATATTAACATTTAAATAAATACATAGGTTATCAAAATATATAAAAAAGGCCTTAGGTATAAGTTATAAGCAATAAGTGTGAATTGTAAATGTTCCTATTGTACTATAAATATTTTTGGCATAGACTGTTGGCTGAATTGATCCAAAATTAAGTCTTTTGGGTGAATAATTATATTTAGGTACATAACGTTTGGACAATTGTTTATTTTATCAAGAATATCATTTTGGGACGAATAAGTAAGAATAGGCTTAGGTATATCCGTATGACCGTATAGGTAAATGAATACAGCATATAAGATGTAGTTTAATGTACATTGTCAATTGAAAAATAAAATCACATACAATATACCTACATACCTAATCAATAATTAAAAATGAACTTTATTTTAAAAATATGTTGGTGCAGTCACAAATTATTACAGTTTAGAACTCTCTATCGCTCATGCAAATAAAAATAATTAACTTGCTTAAACGAACTATTCATTTTTTCATAAAAATTATTACATTCCATAAACGACAAATAACTAATATTTTAAAACCTTTATCTGGCTTTGGGCTATTGTATATATCTACATTCTACATAAATATAAAATAATATTATTATAATAATATCTTTAGGTTAGGACGGTTAGGTATGAATTACTGGTGGAAAATAGTATCCTGCAATAGGCAATGTATACAATATCGACTAGATATTAATTAATTATATATTATGCTATGTGAGATTTGTGCCTAAGGCCATATATAATCTAAAATCAATTTCCCACCTTGTCTCGTGGTTATAGGTACCTACTAATGTCTTTTAAGCATGAAAATTAAATTCCGTTACATTAATCATTACCGATTTTATATGCTTCAACACGTGCCTTGCAACAATTGATATATAAACAATACAGTGCATGAACCTCGATAACTAAAATCGGTTGGAGACAAAAAAAATGCGAATTATCGAAAATTCGACCTACAGAGGTTCAACTGGTTCAAGTTATCGAGGTTTCACTGTATATGCGTATATTGTATATATGTATACGAGTAGATAGGTACCGATACTACTTATAAGTAAATTATTATTCATATTTTAAGTCAAATAGGTATACTTAAGTGACTAATGTAATATATATATTGGAGGTGCCCTCTTTTCATAAAATAAACATTTCAAAATTGTATTAAAGGTGTACTCTGAAGTTTGAAATATATGAAATGTTTGAATAACTATAATTTTTAACATACAAGTACCTATTTTAAGAATCTAGGACGTTTCCCCCCTGTGCCTTTTCACCCCCGATACAATGGACGTTTCCCCCCAGAACGGGACAATTTCCCCCCGAACAAAAATAAATAAATATTAGACATTATTATAATTATATAAAATGCAATTAATTAAAATATATAAAATAATTAAATTTATATATAAATGTAAATAAATGTACTGTTTACGAAGACTAAATAATACAAAATATCAAAAATATCACCAAACATCACAACACTGTTGAATACACCACAGTGTTGATATTAAAATTTAAAGTAATGAAAATCAAAAATATGATGGAATATAATAAAACTATTGATAAAAAATAAAAATAAATATAATTATTGATCTATAAATTAAAATTTTTATTGAAGCACTTGAGTAGTTGAGTGGCTCATCTATAGATGAGCTTCAATAAAAAGTAAAATATATTTGGATGATTAATTCGCACTAGTGTTGCAAATTTATTATTTTACCCCTCCGAAATATTATTTGTTTTATTTTAACAAATTGAGAAAAATGCATTAAAACCATAAAAAAATGCAAAAAAATTTCTTTAAATTATCAGTATCATATTATATTAAGATGATTGTATATTTCTGGTAAAACCAAAGTAGGTACCTGTTTTCAAACCTATTATTAAGTAAAAATATATATATAATATATATCTATTCGGGGAGGAAACGTCTCAGTTCGGGGGGAAATGTCCAATGCCGCTAAAATTCCCGGGGGGGAAGGCACAGGGAGGTAACGTCCATATACCCTATTTTAATCATTATATTCTATTTATTGGTTACATGTATTTATATACAAAGAGAATATTTTATTTAAAATTATGTATTAAGCATTTACTTATTTTTTGATCAGAGTCCAATTCCGGCAAATATTGATTGATATAATATTCCGCTGAAGGCAGAAGCTCCAAGTCAACCCAGTTGGTAATTGGGGTTACTATTCCAATCACGTATTCTATACTTCCATCGTACATCTGAAATTTTTTTTATAAATATTATATAATTTAACAATACAATCATCTTGTTATTATTATATTTTTTTAAAAAATAAAATAAAAATGTAACTCTTATTTTGTTTCAAATACATGAATACATTATATATTTAACAATATGTTTCATATCATTTCAAATAATAGCCAATTCCCAGTAGGTATTGGTATCAAACACCATATTTAGTTACAATTTTACATCAGGGTTAGATTTTATACTAAATCTATATATTAGAGGTTTGATTACCCTAATTAGTAAGTACCTATACAATCCATAATTTATAAATATGTATATATATACCTTATCAATATAAACTTTGAATTTGTATATCTATAGTTTATAAACATTTTAATGAATCATTTTACTTACGTTATTTTTATAATCTGATAATAAGTGATTGAGTTTTATTTTCTATACAACTTAAATTAACTAAAATAAGTGTACCTACACTAGCTGTATATTATACTATAAAACTTTTACTTTTTATTTAATTGTTATTTTTAGCAAAAGCATTTATACCTATTTAAATTTACTTATTATATTATTACTTATCAGTTTTAGGCATGCGTTTTTCAAACGAATTTTATGTTATTAATTACTCAAAGGCACGCGCGTAGTCATTTTTATTTTTCCATATACATTTTTATCGATTTTTTCGATAATATTTATGTAGGTAATATAAAATTGGTGTTATAAAACAGTTAGTGAACGCGAGTTAAAAATAAAATACAAAAATCCACGATTCGTGAATAGTGATCACATTTATCTAAATACGTAATCACGAAAACATATATAGGCTATCAATAAATAAATTAATATATTAAATCTATAATAGGTATAATACTTCTTGTGGTGTTTTAGTTAACACTGGCAATGAGAGTTCGGTTAAGTCCAACGACGAGCACAACAACCGGTCGATAGCCAACAACTGATCTTTGACGTACGGAAATTTGACAACGTTATCCACGCCAATGGTGGCTTTGTTTAGACTCCAGTCGACGACAGAGGAGGACTCCTACAATACGATAACCAAATAAATTATAAAACATGAAATAAAACCATAACAATTTATAGAAATAAAGTATAATATTTCGTTTAATACGACAACCGTTTTTCTTATCATACTAGCTGCGCATAATGACTCTTTCACGGAAATGCTCGGGATGCAAAATCAAAGGATTTTTCAAACTCTTTCTTTAATAATAATTTTCATCATTCATCCTCGATAACAATTACTGAGTATCAAAAGCATTTTTATTACAAATTTCTAAATCCATATATGGTCATATGAATGGCATTCAGGCTCCATGGTTCTGCCAAAATATCCAATATGTGTCACAACACTCATAACTCATACTATCTATATTCTGATCTAATACGTGATCGGTTTATATTACAACTACTAAATCATTAAATTTCGCTTTTCGTTTGTAGGTTTGTTAGCTATAAAATCCGAGGATGCTCTCTGCGGGTATCTCAAAAGAAAATTATACCGTGACTTAGGTATAATGAAAAATTTCATAGATAAAAATATCATTAATAATGAGAGATTATAGATGAGAGAAATCTACATGTAAAATTGTAAAAGCTAACAAAAAAAGGTATTATTTCTCAATAACCGGTGTTGAAATAAAAATATCAATATAACAATTATAATATAATATTTATACGATCTATATTATGTTTGTAACCAAAATGTGGGTTTCGAAAAAATCTTCATGAATCCTACCGGTACAGTCAGGTCAGGAGCAACCCATCATGATCACCCTCAAAAATTCACAAAAAATACGATAGTAATAACATAATATAAGTCATACAACTAATATCATATTATAATATAACATATAACCATATCAGTGATAAACTTACCTTGAGACTAGCAATGAGCCTCGTGAAATATTCGCAACCCAAGCCGATTACGGGTATTTCGGTTTTGACACGATCCAGACACATCAAATCGGAATCCAGTGAATCTAAATGCAAGTCGCCATCGCTCATTGTTGCATTGATGGACATATTGTTAAATTATTGTTGTTGTTTTTCTACTTATAAAATCGATTAAATAAATTATATAAATGTATAAAATAGTATTTGTTATAGCCGGTACGGTTATGTTATGCCTAAGTAGTTAGAGCTTGAGTTGAACAAGTTGGAGAGTATACACGATTTGTATGGACGATTCGTAGGTATATATCTGCGGACGACGAGCATCGAAAAATATTAGCCGCACTACGAACTTTTATGGTGTTAAATAGATATTATCGCGGTGCTAGTAAGATTAACTACTGATGGTAATAACTAATGAGAAGTATACTATAATAGTATTTTATACTTATTCGAGATAAGATCACCCTGCCAAAACAATATGCAACTCAATTTTAATTAGTATTATAAATAAACAATTAAAACCCAATAGATATAATTATGGTAATTAATGAATAATTGTATTTATATATTGGGTATAATAGACGTTAATAATTATAAAATATAATATAATCAATGATATTTAATGGGTAAGTAAATGACCTACAGCTAAGGTATATTTTATCACGTAATAAATATGAATAACGTATTTCTGTTGTATATTGTTACAATAATAATATTATAAATTATAATATTTAATATTTTTAAACAAAAAAATCGCAGCGTATAGCAAGCAATACTAATAAAAACATATTATTGAATTGTTTTGTATCGTGTGTGTGTATTTACATAAATCATAGTTTAGTGGCGTTGTCTGCAGAACGATATTTTATTGGAGAAATCAGAAAAAATTATTACATTTCGTTACCTCCGTTAAAAATAGGAAAATTCGTACGCTTTCTTGCAACCGACAACTTCAAACCCGCGATCTACTTTTAGATTCTGAACGAAGTGATGAATATATTGATTTTACAATGATGTGTGTTTTTTTTTTATTTTTTTTTTTTTTTTGTGTCTGTCACCACGTATTGAAGCAGTAAAAGTGCTTCGATTTTAAAAAATAACACCTGTTTCTGTTAGGAAAGTGAATCTAGTTGATACTTTGTGGGGTCAAAAGTAAAAAATTTCCAATAATTTTCAAAAGCGTCAGGAAAAACCCTAAAAAAACGTAACAGAAAAACGGGAATTTTTACGCAAAACCAGTTTTCGACCAAATCGATTTTTTTATATAGTTGTAAATCAAAAACTAATCACTGTAAATACTTGAAATTTTCA
>VUJU01001711.1:0-50258 GCA_009835225.1 Aphis craccivora
ATCACTTTTTACGTGATTAGACATTATAATATAAGTCTAGTGTTTTATAATAAGGTTTTAATTATATTTTTGGATATTACAAATATACACGCTGAATATTTCTATATATGTCTTCGATTTCTGCACCTTTGTTTGTATATCTCTATAAAATATTTTAGCCAATTTATAAATTATACGTATATATTAATGTCATATACTGTTGTAAAAACTAGTTTAGAAGTAATTATGGTAATATTCACAAGCATTTACGGTCATACAGCCGTAGGTTAGTGTCTGGATTGTGCAAATGACCTGCAAATTGCAATCTTTTTTCACTATTATCAATTATTAATGCAAATACCAATATCATCGCTGCTTTATCAATTTTAGCTTAAATGAGGAGACTCAAACTTAATATAGCTTAAAATTATACATTAACAAATTCTTTTTTTTAAGCAATCGTTTAGGCTTTAAAGGCTATATGGATTTACAAAAATATTTTATTCACAATTATAGTTATTTTAACTAATCATTTTTTTTTAACAGGTATGGATGGTAAAGTTATTTAATTGATGATTAAGGTAAAGGTTATTAATCAGATAATCTTTAACTGAGAATTCTCCAAATCACCGATAATTATTATTTATTATATAGAGCATATTATATTATGGAAAAACGTACTCAAAATTATAAGTACTAACGCATATTTTTTTAAACCAATTACTAACGAGTATAAAATGTATAATAAAAGAAGAGTAGACCCGTTATCGGTGGTTATCTGTATACATGTGTCTGTATGTGACGTATAAAAACATGCGTCCCTACTCCACACAGTTGCACACCACGTATGTAAAATAACATCACACAATATAATATGGTGATAACAACGCGTATTAAATACGTTTAAAAATGAAACACGCCTGACATTTAACAATGCTTAAACAAATACAGACAATGTTGCGTTGTTGTAGTAGCTACACGTGTTTTTCGGACCACATTTATCGGTTTGACGTTTATAATGATTTTATTTGAGTAAATAAATTTATATTATATTATCGGTCGTCGGTGGGACACGTTTTCCAGTTAGGGTCAGCACGGCTATCAGTAGAATAATCCGTTGTGTTATAATTATTAACACAATTATTACAATATTTGGCGTAGCAATGAGAGTTTAAGTTAAAATAAGATAAATAATACTGTATTATAGGTACACGTTTAGCTAATGTTAAAATATTATTTTTCCCCTTTTAAACTATGGTCCAAAAAAAAAAAACGAAATCAAAAATATTGCAATAAATTAATGGTTATTTTCTTATCGTCCGTCGAAATTTAAATCGTTCAATTTTTTCTCTTCTCTCCGAGCACTATTAAAACAGCAACGTTGCCGTTCATTAATTTACCTACTCACGACATGACTACATGCACCGCGCCCATGCACGTGCGCGGGCGAACGCAATGTGTTGCAAAACTCGGCGAGAGATAAACATTGGATATGGACTGTTTGCAATATACATATTATAAAATCGGTGTTGGCGGTTGCCAAGCAACTCCACATACGAACGACGTTGGCGAGCGTCTATATTATATATTTTGTAATAATAATAATAACGCGTAATATAATAATATTATAATATTAGAGTCATATTCCATTTTACGATGTTGTTCGTGATTTAGACGTAATTTCCTTTTTATTTTATTATAATACTGTATTATGCTTGCCAATTTACACAGTATTTTTGTATCTGTATATCTACGTATATTTGTAATTTACTGACTTTTATTAGAAACACGGATGGCGTCTAGCGCATTGGGTAGATCATCTATCTACCGTAGATGCCTATTTTAAGTAATATTATACATTACAAGTATTTTTTCATTCGATCTGTTCTTAAAATCGCCGTGATGATCGCGATGAAAACCCTCATGATTTCAAATGTTTCAAAGTGTATCGTGTAATAGTTAATAATTAAACATAAATACATCGTGTAAACGTATTATTTTAATATTGTTATTTTTTATACAGTAAAAACTGTTTATAATGACATTTAAGGGACCAAGAAAAATAGGTAATAATAACCGTTTGTCATTATAACCAATAATAGGACTCTATATAACTCCATATAGGAGCTTTGCAGGGACTTTCAATCTAAGGTCATTACGCCCAATATGTCATTACAACCGGTGTCATTATAAACAGTGTCCACTGTAGTACGTTTGTATTAACCTGTAGTGGATTAGTCATTATTAGTCCATGACAATTACTATAGCCTATAGACAATAGGTATTAGGTATATTATTAAGTTTTTATAAAATCATCGATATTTTATTTTGGCTCTGGATAGTGTTATAATTATTTACGTTCTATAAATTCTAAAGAATTCAATAAATTCCAAATAACAAGAAAATAACAAAAATATTTCTAGTAAAAATCAAAAATATTACTTATATAGATTTCACAACCTTAAATCTGAACTCTGAACAGCGTATTGATGAATACATAATATATTGGCCATATTGATTTTACAATTATGTGTGTTCTTTTTTATTTTATATTTTTTATACCTACATAATAAAAATATGAATTTCTAATTTTAAAAAAATTCGACATTCATTCATTAAAAAAAAAAAACGATTTTAGTTATTATATTGTAATTTAAAATAGTTTATTACCATTACGATGTGGCATAGGCGGAAAGTGAGTTATTTCTGTCACTGTCGACGCGCGTGTCGTACGTGTCGCAGGTGATTGCATTTTACTCAAAACAGAAATTGCCTTCCAGCACGAGTCACATACACTTTTATCACGTTTCTGAGTCTTATCTATGTAACCACTGCCAATAGTAATTAGAAACATACCCATCATGAATTCATGACAATCCATTTCTTTACACTAAGAAAAATATATAAGTAGTTACAACTTATATAATATTAAATATATAAAAGGTTAATGTTTTTTTTAGAACCATAGTAATATTGTCAATCAGATATTGACTTTTCATAATGTGCTGTTATGTCGTTATCGGTCTCTAGATTCGCCAAATTATTTCATAGAAACAACATGGAATTAATATGACGGATTTTTTGAATAGTTATGATAATTTAAATAATCTATGATATAGTATTATGATTATAAATATGAAATATTATATGCCATATTTTTCCAAAATTTAGTATAACTTTGACCTAATGTTAATCTAGCTCTATTACTAAATAAATTATATAAAATATTCTTAGAAGTAGAAACTATCTCTGCTCCGATTTTTTTTTATACTTATTCAATGATTTATAGTATGATTTATTGAATTCAAATTTAACAAATCCATTACAGTCAAATTACTACATCTACTCAATGACATAAGGTTTGATTGAAATCTACTTTATACAGCAAAGGGTTATTTTTTAATTTTAATTAATATGTATAGATATATAGCCTTTGATTAAACTTGTACAATAAGTTGTACAAGGTTAGGTTATAATATAATAAAATTATATATGTATATATAGTTATATATATAGTTGTATTTTATTTTACACATAGGTTATAGGTACCACTGATTATGTTCTAAATCCATATTTTACGTATTCAAAGTAAATTATTACTTATATTTTATTAACATTAATTTTACCAAACGTAATCCCCCAGGTACGGGTTGACTGGATTACTAAGGGTAACACGACATTGGTTACTGCCAACGTAGATACGAAATTACGTACAAAAAAAATACCCCGTATTAATGAGCATAATATCTTAACGGAATATAGGTAAATAGCACTATAAAATAAATGTCTATAATATTATTGACTTTGGAAATGAAAAATGTATTCCATATCACATAATATGTTTATCATCCATGTATATAGCTTCTATAGAAGTCGTAATCCTCAATCCTAGAATAAATAGGTATAAAAATACACTACTAATGTTATTGCTAAATACAACTATTAAAGAGATAAAAAATAGTGAATTTTCGACATTTTTTTAGTTAATAATCTTATAAATTTCCAACAAAGTAGAATGAGACATATTATTACAAAATTTGAAATTTGCTTCTAAATAATCTATTATTGTGGTCAAGTGTACTAGAAGTTTAGAAATATAAAATTATTATAGCGCACTGTAAAACTCAATATGCAATTATCTGTAAATAATGTGTCCAATGTCCATACTACATATTATTGTATATATGATAAGTAATAATAGTATGAAAAATGAAAATACTACATAGTGTGTGTGTTACACATAATATTATTATCAGAATATGCACATGCTGAAATGGTTGTTTTTCATTAAGTTTAACATACTAAAAAAAAAAAATTAATGTAGGGGTTTTGTATAATAATAATAATAATACATTTATTTATACATTGCACGTGCAGTACCCGTGATTTTAAATGTTTTAAGGCACCTCTATACGATTAAGTGTAATAATAAAATCTAAAGAATATTATACTGTGATATCATGAACTTTACATAATTACAAGGCTGGGCAAGTTAATGATTTTTTTTAACTCAGTTAATTTAAGTTAAATATTGTTTTGTTCAATTAAACTCAAAGTTAAGTTAATAAATTTTGTTAACTTAACTTAACTTCAATTAATAAGTTAATTAAAAAAATATGTATTTTAAAAGTATTAAAATAAGTGAAAATCACTTGAATTTTAGTAAAATAGCCTATACTTATGATAATAGATGCATAATATATTATTATGCATATAATTTAAAACTTGTTGTAGGTCTGTATCGCCTGTATCATTTTCTCTGGATGCGGAGTCTGGGTTAATATAAATATTATATAAATAGAAATGGTCACAATTCAATATTTCAATTCATAATGACCGAAAAACGTACAACCTACAAATTATAAAATAAGATATTAATAAATATTAAATTATTTAAAATAATAAGAAATAACTAATGAGTACCAATAATAATAAGTTCGTTATTATTAAACGTGACTTCGTGGGCTCGTATAGCTATTGATAAATCTTATATTATATGGTTATACGGGTGAAATCATAGTCTAAATGCCAAATTGTATTATTATTTATTATTTTATTTTTTCATTAGTACTTAATTCATAAAATATATTAGTTCATATCTATAAAAATAAATACGAAATAAAGTCATTTTTTCTAATAATATTTTATGGAAAACACGAAAATTCAAAATTAACTTAATTGAGCATTTTAAAAATATACTAGTTAATTTTAAGTTAATGTAGATACTAATGAGTTAAGTTAATAAGTTAAAATTAACTTAACTTAACTTTTAACTTATTACTTCATTAATGCCCAGCATTGCATAATTAATTAAATTAATTATTGTAATATAATTACAAAGTAATTCAAAATAATATATTATTTATAATATATGCGTTACGAATGTGTTTAGTTTTAATTATTAAATGTGTACATTTTTGTTTCGCATCTATAATAATATATATATATATTATTATAATAATGATTCTCGTACTAAAACAGTTCTTAAGAAAATTATTAATTAACCTATTTTTATCAAATTAAAACCATTTATTTTTTAATTCAATTTTTTAGTTGTACCTTTTAAAATAATTATTAATATTTATTTTTATTTAAAATATTATAATGATCTTTCATCATACAAGGTTCCTTTTCAATATTCAATTTCTGTAATAAACCAGTTATATTTTTTGTGCCAACTACCAATACAATTTTTTTTTTAATAACAATAATATTATGATTATTGTTTGTCAATATAATATGATCTCAACACTTACTGTATATTAGTTATTCAATCACTATTATATAATTATACTATTAATATTTTTAAATTTTATATTTAAATCATTCTCAACTAAATATATACCTACTAATTAGTAATATTAGTTGTTATTACTCTAACATGTCCCGATTATATTATAATACCTACATGTATGTCTGTAAATGTAAAGAAGTGTGCTTGAGTTTTATATTGAAACTTGACGTTTTCACGATTCGTAGTTATTTCGTCCTTGATGGTAATTACAAAAAAAAAAAAAAAATTTCGTGAATTTTTTACGTTTTTCCTCGGGTGATAATGAGGGATAGTCTGACCATCATCCTTTATTATGTATAAAATTAAGCGCGTCATGTGTCTAGAAATGTGTTTCTAAATATTATTTCTGTAAACTACGCGCAATATTATCAATTTTTTTTTGTTCCAATTTCACAGTTAATATGATGATATATTGTGTACAACTTAAACTAAACGTTCGGCTGTGTGCATGTGTGTGTGTGTTGAAGGAGGTGGCGATCGGTTGCGGTGGCGGCGACGGTGGATGGCGCCGCCTCGGTTGTCGGACGAACAGAAGGCATTGTCACGTCAGCGCAGGCGGGACAGGCGTAGGGAGTTGCAGAGGTTGAGGCGGGCCGACCCGGTATACCGGCTGGCGGAGCGGGCGCGAAACACGCGAGCCCGTCGCGAACAGAGGAACGACCCGGAGTACCGCAAGAAGGAAAGGGAACGCGACACGCGGGCGCACCGAGACCGGCGGAACAGGGTGGACACGGTGATGCGAAACATCGCTGGCAGCCTGTGGACCAACGGTAATGCACGGGAATCCCCATCACATATTACATATTATAAATTATAATAATAATATACCTATACGCTTGTATCAAAAGTACTTAAGTCTGCAATCGTCGCACGAAATCCGCGTACTTACTATACTTACATAATATACGCGTATAATATTGTTACATTATATCACGATGCGTTGTATATACGCAGCTGTCTTGTGTTGTAATACGAGAAGTAAGGAATGATAGAGGAAACTCGGGAGGGCTAAAATTTATCCTCCCCGTCATAAATATTTCATTAGTCCCCCTCAAATCTTTATATATCTTATTTTTCGTCTATAGACACTTTTTCAAAATTATTATAGCAGATATAGATTAGACACGGATGATGAGTGTCTAAAGATTTTGATTATTTAATTTTATTATTTTTCTATTCGCAATAAATTTCATACAATATGTACATTGTACCTATATTTATAGTATGTTTAAAAAAATAATAAATAAAAAACATACGTAAGTTCCAGGCTTCCAATCATTGCAATATGCTACTTATATTAAAAAAATAATTTAAATAATTAGTATTTAATAATAAAAGAATGAGAATTTTAATGACCAGCACTAGTATTATCATCCTGATAATTGTTTGAATGGATACATAATATATTATTAACATATGTATTACGCATTATAATACATGTGTAAATAGGTTGTATTTTCAATTGATTTTAAATTTTATAGATAAAATCTTTCTCCCCTTTCCGTGGTGATTACATTTATTTTTTTCGTCATCCTCGACGGCTCTGCATACTCACACTATATAGGTATTCTAAAATTTAAAAAAAAAAGCCATACTTATATATCCACTTTTTTTCACACTATACGATTACATACCTACAGTTATACGTGAGTGCAACTATACAAACGTTCGGTCCTAAAGTTTTCCAATAAACCACGCGTGTACCACGGTGACCCAGAAACGCGATCTTGTTACCTATATAAACGCATCGGTTTATTGTGGCAACCGCTGACGCCCTACTGGTCGACCTGTATACTAGCGTCGGTATTATTATTGTTGTTGTTAGCAACGCCAAATGTAATTTCAAATTATTATGTGATCGTGGTCGGTCGTATAGTAGTTTATAATTTTTTACTATTATTATTCGTTGTATCGAAACGGTCGGGAAAACGATACCGCGAGCGTGCACAACGAAGGTTTCCCTATATAAATAATACAAAATACAATAATGATATTGTGTGACGATGACTGGTTAGGATTTAATTTACATCATGTATAGTAAAAATTTGCATCGTAAATACGTAGTTGAAATAAAAAATCAAGTCTTAACTTTATACTGGCATTAAGCCGTATTTTTTGTACCGTATTTGAGACTATACTATAATAATTATAGATAATAGTGTGGATAGGACCTATGCCTGCGATCCGACTGACGTACAATAATTTTTAAAACTTTATATTTTAATTTATAATTATAATAATAAATTATGTCGATATTGCTGACCAAAATGTAGTTCAAACGTGGTACATGCCGGTACATATACGGTAATTGGTGAAAATTATTTTTTTTATTATTATTATTTCACTGCAGTCTAAGAAACCTGCATCTGTTCACCTGGCTCTCCATCACGGCCGTGTTGCATGTTGCAAGAGTTTAACTCATAATGACATTGTTGTAAACAATGTATCTTTACCAAATCAAATTGATCTTCTTTATCAGAATTTTAATTCTGTGTTGACCTAAATGTAATTGAATATCGCTAATAATGATGTGACAATTTATTATTGGGTACTATATTCGATTAAAATGTACTTATCGAATGCTAATATTCTTAAATGGGTTAGATTAGGTTATCTTTAAATATATATATATATATATATATATAGTGTATACATAATACATAATATATTACTTAAAACATTTCTGTGGGCAATGCATAATATGGAATATAATGAATATAGCATATAATATTATGTAAATTCATTATAAAAAAATTATGTCCAAGAAGATTTTATAATACAAAATAATATTATAATTTAAAAGTGTGACATGGTAAATTAAATATAGACACAGTTATACAGATAAATACTGTTGATGAATTATAAACTAAATACTATTTAATTACAAATTCTAATCACTTATGTTTAAATTTGAGGTATCTATACATTTTATTTTTATGCTGTCATAGTCACATAGATATTATTGGAATTAATTGGTATAGATGCTAGATAGTACATAATAAATAGTGTTATATTGCATATTTTTACAATTTTGAAAAATAATATCGATTTTTTTCAACATTTAAAAAATGTCTATTATACCATACAAATCATTTGAATTTAATCACACAAATATATAATATAGGTAGTGCTGTTCTTATTTTTAAATATTATTTATGTATCTATTATAGCTTTTATCATAACTCACATGTCAGATTTAGGCAGAAATAAAAGTATATCATAAATCAATATTTGTTTTATTTTTTAGCAATAGTGTAGTAGGTATATACTATATACCTATAGTATAATATATGCACTATGCCACATTGCCACTATACTACTGTTTATGTGCTTATATCATTTTTAATGTATACTTGTATATTCCCGATGGAGATGTTAGTTTTCAGAGAATGATGTACAATTATTGATTATGAATCTATTTTTTTTTACGATTTATTATTAATCAATTCAGTTATTTTATAAGTCAATGAATAAAATGCCAGATAGTTGTTTACCAATACAATTATTCTTCAAGCAGAACACACGGTTAGATCATAATTTTTTTTTTAACTTGTACAGGTTGGTAGCATTAATTATCTAAGTATACTTACTACATATTTACCTAATGCTCATTTATAATACACGATTCTATATAAGCTTTAGTTGTCCTTGATTAAAACTGAAAATTTATTACACAATCTGTAATGACACATTACGTTACAGCTTATTCTGCAATGGAACATATAATCATATTATAGTTACACATAAAAAAAAAAAAAAAAACAAATCTTAACACTGTAATAAATAAATATACAATAGTACAAATTTGTTTGTATTTATTTGTTTACTAAAATAATTGAAATTCAAGATTTTTTTTTAATAAATGAATAGATACTCACTAAACCCAAAATAATGTTATAAATTATAAAGAATTTGGCATTTATTAAAAAATAAATAAAGTTGAAACTAAATTAAAATGCGATTTCTTATTTTTTTTTTTTAATAACGAAATGTATATAATAAACATGAATATATACAGACATACAGTGAACATCATAATATAAAAATATAAAAATAAATGGATAGGTTATACAGTAAAATTTCACTATAAAATTTACAAATTAATTCTTCATCTGATAAAACATACTCCGTGTTTATTATTTATAATATTTTTATACTACATGATGATTAATTTAAAATTAATCAATTTAACTGTAATTATTATAAATATTTACATTTGAAATTTTAATTTTAATTTTCCTTATAAATACAATTATTTCTTAGATTGAATGAGTTAGAATTGATTTACAAAAGCGTGCGTTAGAAAAAATTTTTAACAAAGGCTGCGGTATTATAAAAATCAATCGTATTAAACAGTTCCATAAAAATAAAATTATATTTCATTAAATTGTAATATTTTTATATACTTACAATATATAATGTATATATAATTATACCTATAGCTAAATTATGGATTGACGTTGAAATAAAGCAGGAAGTTAAGAAAAATATAACGTAGCTAATATTAAATTTATAAAATATATTAAGATTTAGTAACTTAGAATTGTATTTAAATGTGGAACTCTTTTAGATTTCCAAATATAAGTCTAGAACACCTTAGGTATATAGTTATATATCCCCATTATGTCTGTCCGTTCATTAGATACTAGTGCACAGTTACGGTTGTTGATATTAAGATATTTATTGGTCTGTAGTTACTGTACAGTGTACATAGTTACGATTGTTTGTATTAAAATCCTGTAACGGTTCTATTCAAAGTAAATTCATACTAGTCACTAGCCAGCATGAAAAAAAATTCAAAATATAAGTATAATACTAACCAGTATAAAAAATAGGCACTATAAAATATTGATGTATATAATTGTTTTTAAAATAACTAGTTTATTACGTTATTTTAAAAGTTTAGAGACCAAGAATTTAGCACACTCGCAGACTGAGCGTTTTTAGCGGGCATGGACTAATTTTATTGCTCCTAAACCAATGTTTTTATTTTGAGTTAGGGCACCAATTGCGCTTATGTTCAAATTTTCTTACTTTCAGAATTTTAGATATACATATACAAATATTATTGTTCTATCAACAGTCTATAAATCTATCAATTTATCTATAGTATCTAATTCCATTAGAAACAAAATAAAAAATCTGCACCCTAAAATTCTTGAAAATTAAAAACTTATTTATTGATCAATTTATTAGTGGTTTAAGCACCAATGACTTATAACCGATAGTTATAATATATTATATTATTATGTATTATAATACTCGCAAAAAAGTTGAATTGTATAATATTATTATTGTAAAAAAGTTTGAATGTGGATTATAATGTAACTATAGTTTAACTTTAATTTTTAAGAATTGGCGATAAAAAGTAACTTGTTTAATGTGAAGAAAAAGAATTATTTATTTATTTATTTTAAATTATGTATTAATACTTGCAAAAAATCGGTTAGTGAATTCATTTATCATATAATTATAACTAAATAATAAGTTTTTCTTAGGTATTCCAAAGTATATAAAGCGCAATAAATTGGTCTATCAACTCAAAAATGTTTAGAGAGCAATTGATAAACATCCTTCCTAACTTGTTACAAACATGAATCAATACCTGCATATTTAAATTTTTTAAAACAATAATATCATAACAGTTATAGTTAGTTCTGATAGCTTCATTGCCTATATTATAATACTTAAATTAGTTAAATTAATTAACTGTAATACATCATATACATATTGAATAAATTTTACTTCTATATACATATTACATAGTCAATTTATAGTCCACATAATTCTATATTTAAAATTTTAAATATATTCTTCTCTTGAAGTTCCTTTAATGGAACTATGGAAGTATTCTTCACTCTCTGTGATTCATGCACCGTTTATTTTCTTTCTCTTTGTTATCACATTTGTTTATTATTTTTTACGTGAATAAATTAAGTAATAGTAAATTGTTTTGCTTCTAAAACAATCTTAATAATTTATATTACATCATAATTAAAATATTTAAGCTTAGACCTGAGTACACAAATCTAATGGCATACAGTCCTAAATTAAAAGGAATGTTCGGGGTGCTCGAAAAGTATATTAATCACGATTTACCCATAATCGTTGACCGAGACTTAAATTTGGATTTACGAGGATCACACGGAACGGAATTTATCGAATTTATGCGTACCGAACTTTGATTAGAATTAAGTAACGATGTCGCAACCTCTACCTCGCACAATTTAATTTATATCGACGCTGTGTTTTATTGACACATCGATCAGTTTGAAACTAGTGAATACATTTCATATTTTAGTACACAACTTCCTTAATTATTCATCAATAAAAATATTGTTAATTACGATTATGTCGTTTAAATTAAAAATTAAATGTATACCTATTCAATAAATTGGGTTCTTTGAAACTTGTTAAAAAAAGTTACTTACAGTTTAATCCTCGTATCCTCGTATCTAATATCAAATTGACATCGATATTCTTATGTCAACTACATTCAGTGGAAACAATACATATACATGTACCGATGCATCTGCATTCTGCATGTAGTAGAGATACTCTTAATCTTATTTTCTTAATTTTTTTTTATAATATATTATTTTTTGTTAAAGCTAAGGATTAATAATTATGGTTTTAATATGATGCTAAATCAAATATACGAATATATTATCTAAAATACATATAAATATGTAATTTAGTAATTAGAGTATTGAAATATAGAATTAAATTATCAAAAGAAATGTTTTATAACTCAGGTATTTTTAAAAACTCTTCAATTACCTTATATATTTTATAATATACCTATTGATAAATATATATATATATGTATTGAAAATCGCCGGATACACTTTTCTTTATTATAGCCTTTAAGGTTAAATAAACTAAAAATAGTTAATGGATTATAATCTTGATTTTATCGGTTTCTCTGTGGATGTAGGACCGAGTGTTCAAATTTTAGCTAGTAAGTAAATTTATTATGCTCATAAAAATATTTTTCAGAAAAACGTATTCTTTAAATCACATCAAACCTCGGTTAAGTGTTGGCTATCATCGGACTTACTGCGTTCCAATACATACCTACAATATTACGCACTATCCCCGTCGAGGTCGTCCATCGTCTTCTCGTCGTGACCCATATATATCCATGCACGTGTACAGCTTATAATATTATTGTGTTTTATATACGTAGTTACACGAATAAATACAATATACTGTTGTATTGACGACGATATATCTTAGCGTAATAGTCGTCACCTAATGTATCTCTTATATGTAATATTAGCGAAACAAATCGGTTTAATAGACATATAATATCATTAATGACGTAGTTATTATGTGTATAACTACAGTATAAGTGCCGTGTTGTACACTGTATACAAGAAAGAAACGAAGTAATCTGGACGGCTTAAACATCGCGCGCGTTTAACACGGCTGCCGAGGTTTGTACACGCACTTAAACCACTCGGTGTGTGCTTCAGTCACGGTCCCGCGGGATAAACGGAAGAGAGGGTCGTGTTGAACGAGTTCGGGTGTTGAAAAACGCGTACGTTATATTAATTAATTCCGCGGACCACCCGCCACTCGGCGTGCTGCGCGCGGGAGGATGCGGCTGGCGGCTCCGACGAAACTTTTAAGGAGCAACTCTGTTTCGGTGTTTTCTCTTTTCTCTCTAATTTTTTCTTTATACTCCAGCCGAGCTAATTGTTTTTCACGTCTTTGGCAGAACATCTATTCCTGACCCGCGCTCGCCGACCGTCGTCGCATGCCACCCGCAGACCGATAACGTTGTCGTCGTGAGCTGCTCACTGCGCGGAAACGGCGGCGCTAGTCGCGGCGACGTCGTCGTCGACGCCGCGAGTTTTAAAACGGATCGGGCAACCGAATGCCGCCGTTTCGGGGTCACCGCCGCCGCCGCCGTTGGCGAGATAACGTTGTCGGTGAACCGGACGGTTGGTCCACGTCGGCGGAGAATATTCCCCACCCGAATAGGGAAACCCGCACACCGAAGCAGTTTCCGTCCAAAGATTTTTTTATTATAAAATATTGTTATATATTGTTAAACTACGCGTGCGCTAGTAGTCGTGTGTCAGGAGTAAAAAAAAGCGTAATAAAATATATTATACTTTTTTTTTGTCGTCATAATACTCCGAGGGGGTGCGCGATATGCTTCTCGCCGTGCATCAGAACCCGCACATTTTAGTTTTCTATCGCCGCTGTAAGTCTCGAGAGCGAATTATTTATTAATTTATAGTGGTACGCAGCGCATTATGGTTATTGCCGGTATTTAAAATTTCCCCCTCGCCCTCTCGTCAACACCAAACCGTACAGTAAAATAATATATAATATATTAATATCATTATTATGCGACCGTATTTAAAGGATGTATGCGGGCCGCGTGGCGTCGAACTGTCGTTGTTTGAAACCCGACACTGGTACAGTAGCAACGCCACATCGCACATCGTTGCAGCGTGCTTCCGTCCGTCCCGGCCGTCACCACGTTTGTGGTATATATCATATGTAATATTATATTTTTATCTAATACAAAATAACATCATGTATTTTACTGTACGCGGTAGACACTAAATGCGCAGCGTGCGAGTCGAAATAAAACAAAAGTCGCGTCGCACGTGGCGTTCGTCCAAATGAAAAAAAAAAAATAATAAATAGATAAACTTGCGCTGTTTACACGTTTGTATTGTGTGTACGGAGAGGACATTCCTATGTAGTGGTCGTTGCCGCCGTCCGATTTCGAAATAGACGACGACGTTTGATTATTATTTCGTATATACTGTATAAAATTATTATGTGTATAAAGCTATCGTTATAAACTCAACGACGTGTGCCAACTCGCATTAAGACCCGGCGAGTCGTCGTAGACAGTGAGACTTGATAGTTGATTGCAGCCACTCAATACAGACTATGCTGCATTTTGATTTGGACATTGGGCACTATAGAAAAAAAACAGGGTTGAAACAATGCATATATAGTATGTGATTAGAGTATAATGTTAATCGATTATACTATTTGATTTTTTTTTTTTTTGCAAAACCGATGTGCGTGCTACATAAAATCAAAACTGTTTGAAACCTATAGCACTGTTGTACAATTCTATATCGTAATTATATAGGTAGGTAGCAAATAGTACAATAATGAAAAAAAAAGTGTTAGTGTAATTTGATTTTAATGTATTGCAATTATTATTTGTACCGCACATTGATAATTGTACAATTAAAAATACTATCAACGTTGTTTCTATTAATTCTTTTTAGGTATTCACACGCTTTATATACAGAGGTATATATAAACGGTATATACAAGGTCTTGAAAAATTCGTATGACAAAAATAGTGTGGACTAATGTTAGTTCCTACGTGATGTCCACCATTCTTGTGGCATTATTTGCCACACACAATTTGAAAACCCTCTATATAAGTAAAATACCTATGCGTATAAGTATACATATTATATTATTATAATGTTTTATCCTGTTTGTATTATTATCTTATTCTGAATTGTAGAAATATCGATTGATAATTTATAAAAGTGGCTTTCAATTTGTTGTCATATGACCAAAAAAAAAAAACCGATTGTTCCGTATGACACCCTCAGACGAGGGTCTTATACGAGTAAAGGGGAGTAGGTGTTCGGTCTTATTTATACACAATACATCTTTTCCATTTCATATAGGCAGCATCGACGTCTATGCCTTAAAAGGAAACCGGACGAGACCGAATTATTTTCTCCTACAGCATATTTTGCGTGTGTGTGTATTACTGTACACGTGTATAGGATAATGTGTTATTTATTTTCTCTCTCACTATTATCTCTCTCTGCAGCCCATTGCTGTTTCGTGAGTCATTGTTGCCCCACTGAAAACTGGTTGCATGTACTAGTTTGCCAAACAAATAATATTACTCACATACCACATGATGCAGTATCTCAGCGACTATATTATTTATTATTATACATACAAATTATAATAATTGGGTGAATTTTCACCACACGATAATACGGAGACCATCTAATGTCTGCTGCAGTACGGCTTCGGATCGCGTTACAGATATTATAGCGATAATATTGATTAGACCTTGTGTATTTTAAAAATCGACCATTTTGCTATTTAAATAATAACAATATTATGTATAATAAGTTCTCCCCTTATTTTTATTTGGAAATAAAATATGTCATCGTTTATTGGTTTTAGCTGAATTGGAAAACATGGCACCAGATCAAGTAGGACCGGACGAAGACACAGGCGTAACCGCTTTAAGTAACTGTCCGGCTACAATGATGAACACCACAGTCTTCGTTACAGTGCCAGCTAGTCCTTTCCCAGCCCGGGTGAGTTTTAAAAAAATACCCAAATGAGTAAACATTAATTCGCCTAAATAACTTAACCAAGCGATAATAATTTCTTTGTGACAATTTCACCTATTTTTAAAGAGATAAATTGTAGAAATGATTATTTTAAAGTATAGATATTATTCGTTATCTTCAACAAAGTTTCGATTTATTATTAGGTATTATTCTATTATATAAATTAACACTATTAACATTCCTTATAAAAAGCGTGTAATATTGTAGGTACAAAAACTTTGTCAGCAACAATGTAGATGCCTGTGATCGTTAAAATAAACAATGTATGTATTTATTAGAAAATAAAAACTTTGACATAATTTCGAATATTTATTATTTATAACTATCATAAAATTGATTCAATAGACGAAACACTATGACTTATAATTACTTATAAATTATAATATTAGAGGATTAAAAGTATGGTTTCGTCGTTCTGTAGATTGTAATCAATGAAAATAAAGTACACAAATACTATGAAATATAAAATACAAATATTATTATACATTTATTAAAATATGGCTGTTACTTATATACTATAGAATTATAGACATGTAGTTATATAATATATACATAATATAGCCATATAACTCGATAGGTATAATCATAATTTAATTGTAAATTTTAGATAATAATTTAATGTTATACAATTTCTGTAGGATCACTGTTTAATGGTAATATGCATCTACTCGTAAACCTTGTAATGTCGTGAACTGTTAGAAGTCACAACTACATAGTACGTACAAAAATACATTACTGAGAACATAATTTAATTGTGTACTACATTTTTTTCTTTTTATCGTGAAAACGTTAGAACTCAGAACTAATAGTATTGTTTCCGATGTTCGCAATCATTGTATCTAAATTATCTTCTGGAGATTCATATGGATAGGTCGCTTTATATGGACTGAGATACAACCGCAGTGATTTATTTTTAAAAACGCTCAAGGGGTCAGTATAAATAGAAGCACAGACAAGACGAAGATACGTGCTTGGACAACTATCAAGTGGCCAGCAATGCGACAAATGTTCGTTTATTCCCAGGGGGGAAGCTTTTTATACACACGCACACATAAGTATACGCATACTCTCTACACCGATGACGTTTTATATCCTTGTCCTGTAGTCTGGAATAATTCGATTTACCTATTAGGGGTCACGTATAGTACCACCATATTATACTGACGACGTGTCATTATTATGTATAGTATCCACATATATTACCATTTATCAATATTCGTGTCGATCGACGTAGTAAACTCATCATCCTGTTTTGTCTTTATGTAATTACAGGAAGAACTGTCGTCCGAAAACGTTTATGCCGGCGGCGACAAAGACAAAGGCAACTCGACGGATGACAACGAGGACGATGACCTCACTTCGCTGAGTTGGCTGCAAAACAAGAATCTGCTCAAAGGTTAGAGAAAATATATATATACATATATTCATAATAAACAGTCAATATAGAAAAAGGGACTATATACTTTTCGTTACGGATTGTTAGGCGAGTTCTCTGCGTAAAAGAAGAACGTTTTCTGTACATTTAGGTCAGACCACTGTTTTGTAAATGAGGATAATGAACAACAATAGTGTTGGGTATAACAATTATGCGCACGTTTTATATGTATTATAATATATAATACAAATTATAGGCATAGGTACTTGCAAAGCAAACCAGCTATAACGATATTCCTTCAAATTACTTATGCACATTTTATTTTAAAAGTAATATAAATAATTATTTAAATGTATTAATAAGTAATAACTTCCTGTATGAAAAAAAAAATAATGGTTTCATGTAACATTAATTGACGAATTTATATTAGTATTATATTAAAAATGTTTTTTTTTATACGAGTGTACTTATTAGTTATTACTTACTATCTAAAAATGTTAGTAAGTTGTTATTTGTTAAATATAATGTGGAATGCAGTAGGCTATATACAGCATTTTTACCCTTGCAGCATTGATTACTGTAAATCTACCGGTTTATAAAATGATAGTATATACCGGATTATTCACTCGAATTCATCATATTTTCCTATAATTATGCATTTATATGAATTCTAATTTTTGAGATTTTCAAGTACACTCGAATACCATAATTTAAAGACTTATTTTTTTTTATCATTTAACTATAGCAACATGCAACGATAGGTACGACCTTCTATTTTTAAATGAGAATTTATAAGATCAATCTTTTTCTAACATTAATATTGTTTGATTGTAAATCTTTTTTATGGATATTTTTAATGTGTAATTGTATAATATGAATCAAAATTCTCAAAAAATAATTTTCATTAATATTTTATAAAATAGTACTAATAGAAGTAGTTATCATTTAAAAAAAGAAGTTTGTTTCACAAACGCTTCTAAAATGGTATAAAAAATTTAATTATTATTTGAAAACATAATCTTTAAGTATATATTAAAATGTCAAAAGTTATAGTTTGAATAAATGCATTATTGAAAGATTAAAAAAGGGGTGGGATAAATATTATTGGTGAATTATCCTACATCTACAGGCTACATTAACATAAAAAAACATTCGATAAAAATTCTACTTAATTTTTATTTTAACAATGATTTATTTCATTTTTGAAGTTGGTACTGAGTACTGACTGCCTATTAAATATCCTTTTAATTCATTTAAAGCATTTAAGCCGATAATGCGATTAAAAATACAATAGAATTTTTTTAAAAGTGTATGTTACTATGTTAGCAAAAATAAAAATGAACATAATATATCATAATGATGTCGTAAGATTCTGTAGAGTCAAGGACATTTTTCAATAGTATCAAACTGCTGAAAATTTTTTAAAAAAAATTCACCAAACTCGATTTTAACTTAGCTTTGTTAAAAAATGTACTTAATAATTGTAAAAATGTCTGTATAATTTATCATTGTTTTTGTTACCAGACACGATCACATGAAAAAATATAGTACGGGGGATCTTTTTATGTTTTTTTTTTTGAAAAAATATCATTATCTTTGGATTGCTGTATAACATATAAATTAATGGTTTGTTATTAATTATTATTATAATTGTATATTATATTTTATAAAATAAAATTGATTCATCATTGAATTTTTGTCATTTCATCGTCGAATTCTTTTTACGGTCATCTCTAAATAATTATCTCAGTTCACATTTAACGATGTCATTCCGTTAAATCGCTTCTCACTCATTTTACTTCTTAATTTTTTAACGAACTAAAGAGTAAAAGCGTTTTCCTGAAGCCATTTTCCACCAGGAACGGGAAGTGTTGTACCGATTTATAAACAACAGTGAATATTGTCGAATAACTTCGAATCATAAATATTTAGGGGGTGGGGGGATGTGTTTGACATTATTTAAGTTATTCAATATTTTGTTATACTTTATAATTGTACTTGAACTGATTTTCAGAATGTATATAAAATATTAAATATTGTAATATAAATAAATAAGAACACGATACAATATATAAATCACCATACCCTTAACTCTTCCCGCGTTTTTTGCTGTTATTGCTACATTAAACACCAAAATCCACCAACCATCTGGTGCTGTATTGAATGAAATTAGACCAGTTGTAGGCCATTGTATCCTGTTGCCTTAATATTATTCTTTATCATATTTATATATATGTATGTATACTTTCTTTTATTTGAGTATTAACACTAATTAATATATTCAAACATAAATTCTATAAGTCATAAGAACTTAAATAATATGATATAATATAATGTTCCCATATCTGATATTACGACTGAGACACCAGTTGGTTTAAATATTTAGTTTCATTGGACGATATTTAATTAAGTCATAGATACTGTGTTATAACTTAGGTATAACTAATATTATAACTCTTGTGTGCTGATGCATATTACAATAAATTTATTCATCACAGATATCATATCCTTCATTAAATTGTCCAACTTTCTTATTTCACTACTTTTATATTGTATAAAGTTTAGAATTTATTTTTGCTGTTAATTGTCATGCTATGATATCGTAATTAATATTAAATTAGAAAATCAAAAATTAGTTAGCTATATTTACTCACGCCAATTATTATTTTCTATTAAGTATACACTATAATACACAATACTGAATACATGACAAATTACAATAAATGACAATTACAATTATTTTAAATTTTCATAATATTTATATTTGGTATTTTATTCATACCTATTATGTTTTAAAAATATACGAGAATTTATAAGAATTATCTTATCACACACCTTTAAGTATATGTGTACATGAGTGTGCTGCATAATATTCAAATTAGAAAGTATAATATGGCAATATTATTTATATTTTAAATTAATTATAATACTTTTAGCCTAGGTAGTTCTTATTTATAACACGAAATTTTTAATTTAAGACAGACTAGTAACATTAATTAAAGTAATATTGGCTTTCCTTTAAAGCATAAAATAAATAGTTTACTATACATGAGTATACTTGTTACATATTGGTGTATTACTGAGATTATTTTTTACTTATACAGAAATCGTTTTGTATTACTTTAACAGTTATAACTGTTATAAGTAATATTATTAGTTTAAAAGTTAAAACTAATTCATTTAAATGAAATAAATAAAATATTAGACGTAGGATTGTTATTATCATAGAAAAGTTGACATTAGATTCAAATCTTATGAATATTTAAATATTGTATAATTATTTATTTCAACGTTATAATGTAATATTTTATTTTTCAATTTATACATTTTTAATTTTTTAATCCATTTTACGATAATTTGATTTACAAATACAAATCTATATAAATGTAATAAATTGTTTTAAATACATGACAATAATCTAATTGTTAAATAAGATTACTTATTTCTCTCAGAGAAGTACTTTTGTAAATAAAAATACCTTTAAATATAAAACTTAATAATATTCAAGGTTCATTGATATTCTAAAGATTTTTCATAAAACAGTATTTTCCGTTTCCCCATTTGATTATTTCATAAAAACACAAATTTCAGTATAGAGGTATCAGGTAGATATGTAAAATAACATTTTTGTTACAAAATATTTATAGATTTATCATAATATAATACATAAAAATAAAATACATTAGTATAATATCACATTGTTTTCAAAATATTTAATTTAAATAATTGTTTGAAATTTTTTTAATGTTTTATAAAGATTATATTAATTATCCCTTCTGTTTAAATGATTAATAATATCATTTTTTTTCTCTGTCATGCTTTTTATTGTTTTATAAATGTGTGATAAGTAACTATACAATCACATAAATATATAATAGAACATAAAGACAACTGCAGAATAGTAAGCTAATGAATATTTTTTACTCTGCTACCTGCTAACCTTAATAAATATAATAATAAATCAAATTTAAATAAATTACAACATTACAAAAATATAATAGAAATACATTTTTTTTAATCAAAAATATGAAAATAATATTTAAAATTTTCATAGTAATATTTATATTAATACATAAAAAAAAAGAATTGTGCGGTCAAGTGGGTTATGTAGGTATATTATGTTGTACATTAGGTTGTTCCGTGTGGTGTGTGGATCACTATTATAATATATAGGAGTGTTAAATTTGAATTCAATGATAGGTATTATTGTATACGAAAAACGATTCTGAATGGAGATGATTTGTCAGCATAAGATATATAATACATAAAATATATTATATTTTAAAGTGGGTGGTGAAAAATATAGTTTATGTTTTAATGACCCGATACTTTAAAATTTAATCATGTACAGAAAATTCCAATTTAAACAACTGGTGTGTTTCAAAATTCTACGACTAGTAATTTTTAACTATAACAAAAATCAAAAATTATTTACTAGGAAATCGTTATTTTACGCGTAAATTTTGGATTTCGTTAAAATTTAAACATAAGATAAAATTTTAATTTTCCAATGCTCAACTTCTTTTATAATTCTTGTAAGCCAAACTCACAATAAGCACAACTTCCACTTATATTATGGAAAATCATTTATTAAATTTTCAACTCTTAGCTACTTCTCCAATATTTTTTTTAAAAAAACTATTGGTAAATTCTTACGTTTGACGTCTATTATTAGTGTACCAAGTATATTCATTTTGCCATCGGAGACTTCCCCTGAAATTTGAAATTGAAGCATTATTTCGACAAATTATGATTTACCCAAGTATAAAAACAAAACAAAAAATCGCATTATTGTAAAATCAATACATTCATCACTTCGTTCAGAATCTAAAATGTTGGTTCAAAAATAAAATTTAAAAATGCACATAATTTTATTACTTATTATTATGTTGTTACTGTTATAAATGTTTTATACATTTTAATTTATCTAGTCATATTGAGATAAATATTGATATAACAATATTAGTGAATATTATTTTGTAATATAGACAATATAATATGTAATTCAAAAATCATTTTCAAACATCTAAATGCTGATTTATAATCTACATACTATAGGTAAAATTTATTATTTTTTATTTTAAAAGTTGTTTTTCATATCATAATAGTGTTATTAATATCAAAAGAAAATTACATGAATAAGAGAATGTTTGGTAGTAAAATAAGTACAAACACAATTAACTACAAATTAATTTACAATATATATTGTAAAGTGAAGTACAGCCAATTTCAAAATTACCCATGTATCCTTGAAATATATTATGTTGATAACAATATTTAAAATAATATAGAAAAGTTTATACAAATATTATACAATATAACTTTATGGATAGAAAAATATTTTTTGTTGAAATTAGAGAAATTAAGCCCGATTAGGGAAACTAAATTATATTATAATTTAGTTTACTTATGTGCTATATTATAATATTAAACTTTTTTTATTATTGTTTTCAGTGTGATCTAACTAGGAGAATAGTTCTCCTAGTTATATCGCGACGACACTAAATCTAAATATATCAACTATTTGATTATTTCTCAGACTGCAGTTAATAATAATTCTCCGAAATTGTAAAATCATTATAGAAACTAGTATATATTTACTACATTTAATATTATAATATTATAATTGTGTACTTTTGTACGAACACTGAATAATAGAATCAGTCAATGAACAACTATAATACGGAGAGTTAATATGCATCTAAAAATTGCAATATTGGTATTTACTTTTTAATTTTTACAAAAATGTCAGTACGTAGACATATTATGTACTTATTGCAAATAAATTATTATTACAGCACACCTAACATTCTTACTGTAAAAACAGAAATGACCAAATTTACCATTAAAAAAAAATAATAACCAAACATTCTTTAGTTAAAAACTGCTTATACAGCAACATATTATTATAATTTAAAATTTAAAAAAAACAACAAATATTAATAATTATATTATAAACACATATTATCGTAATTCGTTGATAAGTACGACGTTCATGTTTCATTGCAGAACCCTAATTTACATTTTTTTATTGCTTGTATCAAAATAAACTTAAAAATAATTATTAAGAAAGCACAGCAGTGTAATTTTATTCTTTACTTTACTTATGTGTAGGTAATAACTAAAATTTTTGCCATATTTTACTCGTTGTGATTACATTGTTGATATTAATAATAATTAATAAGGTACTACAACCTATAATAATTATAAAAATAACATTACCATTCTAGTTAAGTCAATATTTTTATTTTTGAGATAATTACAAATAATTATTAAAAATAAAAAAAAATAAACTGAATTTACAATTATACCGTATAATTATTTATAACAAAAATCATTATATATTAATTTAGCCAATTTGGTCAAATATGACCCAAAATAGATTCACTGATCTGGTTTTAATAAATATTATAAAAAGATAATTACCTAATCTGGTTAAAGATAATGATGATATTTTATAAACATAATATAATGTGCTTCAATGCTTGTTAAACGTATAGGTGTTACAGACTATATTGCTACAAAATGTATATTACACTTATACTATAGGTACTTATTTTATTATTGCCTTATGAATAAATAAATTGTTTACACATTATTCTTAATAATGGGATGGGGAGCACTAACTCTATAATTGATTTTCAACTTTGATCTTATAGGACATCCTGTGATGACTAAACCAGTGATGATCACGAAGGGGGATTTTCCTCTATGAACTATTTTGTATTTTGGTTTTCTAGATCCCTGTCACTATTAACTCTTAAATACACTATATAACATACTTTAAAACATTAGTAATCTCATGCTGTTCATAGTATATTATATATATATTAAAAAAATTTTTATTATTGAACTTGAGAATTCACTAAAATTATTAACATTTGAGTATGTTTTATTTTTGAATCTATTGATATCATGTTGCATTTAGTATTAAGTAATATACCTGTCTACCTATCATATTTTATTACCTATATTATGACATTATATACATTTTTGAGAGAACGCCACACCCAATGCGTTGTCTCCGTCTTACAAACGAACAACATAGCACGTAGCATATTTTATGTTCACAATAATCCATTTTACTCAGCAGTTATTTTCAAAACTAGAATAAATATTGACCTGTTATGATATTTAAAGGTAAGATCATTATCCAAGAGTCTGGAAGATTTATTTATGTTTTAATTTAAAACAATATTATAATTAAAATATCAATAAAGCGTTCTTAATGCCCTAAATAATAACTTAACCTTTAAATTGTATTATAGTCAATTTACTATGATGTATAATATGTTTGTGCTATAGAGAAAACGTATATTATGCAGGTGTGGCGTAGTCGTCTTAGAAGTATTAAAAAAAAAAAATTAAACAAAAGTAACTATTGTCTATCAACTTAAGTAAAACTATTAGGTAGGTACCTAATATTGTGTCAATGTCATACACAAACATAAAAATATACATAATTTTTGTAATTATAAAAAAAGTGTGTGCCTAATTTAATTAAAATGAATATGTTTATGATATGTCTTGCATAGGTCATTAAATTAGGTAATATTATATTATATTAATGTTATAATATTTTTCAAATTACTGCGAAATACATTAGGTATTTAACTATTTGAAGCTATCTTTTCCAAACACAATTGTTGAATTTAAGTTCACATTGTTCCACTTGCGATTAAGTTACGTACCTACTAGTCTTATAGAAATTGAAGAATAATGAGTGAATAATTTAATTTAAATAAATAAAAAATTTTAAATATAATAATATAATATTATTGATTATAAACGTGTAGTAGATACCTATATTAATATTTAACCAATCAATAAATACTTTAATAAGTATGTATAGTATACTCGTATATTATATTGTTGTCTATATTATTTTATACATAGCTAATAGGTATATTAAATATTAACTGAATATGTTTTATTTATTTTTTTACTATTTTGTATATTGAACTTCGTTAGTGTGATTTACGGACTAGCTAAAAAAAATTAAATAAGAATAAAATAATATTAATTAAGTATTTATCAACAGTCCTAATTTAGAAACTCCCGTTTTACATTAGAAATTAGTGATTAAAAAAACAAATAAAACCTATCATATATAATTATAACTTATATGTATGATTCACACTTATACTTGTGTATAATATTATACTTCATACTTATAAATATTATTAATGGAATTTTTATTTTCTATAGGTGTTCATGAACTACCAAAGACCGATTATGCGGACGACGCTTCATCGGATTCTCGTTCGTCTAGTGGCCAGTCAATATCGCCGGTCCGCTGTTGGCCCGCTATGGCAGGTTTACCTGCCATTATAAACAACAACAACAACAATAATACCAATAATAATAACAATAACAACAAGACTTCCTCGTTGCGATCGTCTAGCTACGACCCAAAGGTAATCCTACCAAATAACTCAGCTGAGTATGAATATAGAATTGTATATTCTTCGCTTAATTATTATGACGCGATGGTCATATATATTAAAATAGCTACCTATATAATACACGATGACGATGCAATAGTGCATTATTCTTAACACACGTGTGTCTTCTTCAAAATTAAAGGTGCACACAGAATCCAAGCCGCCGTACTCATTTTCATGTCTGATCTTCATGGCCATCGAGGACTCGCCTATCAAAGCGCTGCCGGTCAAAGACATCTATGGATGGATTGTTGACCATTTTCCGTACTACAAGAATGCGCCCACTGGCTGGAAGAACAGCGTCCGACACAACCTTTCACTAAATAAGTGTTTCAGAAAAGTGGAAAAAGCACCCGTAAGCCTTTTTTTTCCTTGGTTTCGACAGAATACCTTGCTGCAATAAGCTAAAATATACTATATTTCCCTACACGCTTCAGAGTACAGAATAATACTTAAATCTCTAGTCTCCACCGAGTTCGTCAGTAACTTATTTCTCTAAATTTTTTTTAGAATGAACACTAGTTGTATTGTACTTTAGACACCCACTTTTATAATATTATGATAATCCATAGTAATTTTATCTGGATAAAATAATGAAATTACATTTTGATTAATATGTTTTACTGAGATGGTCTATATTTAGTAAATTTATTTCTGTAAACATTTTAAAATTCAAATTAATTATTTGGCTACATATTATATGAACTGAGTTAGGTACAATAAAATCATTGATATAACAAATTTAGTGTTAAATTATTATAGAATCAGACTGTGAAATTGAAAATATTATACTAAATATGTACATGCGGTTAAATAATATTTAAATCTCGTTAAACTTCAAAAAAAAAAACCCATATCCCTTCCTATTTTAATACAGTTGTGACTGCATATAATAACAAATTATATATATGCTAAAAAATATTGTTTTTTATATTTATTTAAACTGGTTTATGTATAAATTTTACTCTTTTCAAGCGCGAACTCAACTAGTATTACTATTTTTACACCGTTTACGTTTAGGACTCAATTATTATGCTTCGATTATTTCTATTAATCTTTCAAATATAGAAGCAGTGATATTATATTTTCTCATTTTTTGACACGTGGTGGGAGTGTATCATATATAGTGGGGAAGTGTTGTTATGTATGAGTAGAGAAACACAATTATATTGCAAGAATTTTCTCCTATGACCCTATTTCTCAAAGTAAGATGTTGGTGACTGGTGCCTTGGTACTTGATAGTTAAGTTAAACTCAATTATTATTTTTATATTCCATGATAATATTTATAACAGAATTATGAGAATGTTGAAATTTAAACAAATAATATAATATGATTATTTTGATTTTTAGTACCCATATTCTTAGTTAACTGCTCAGCTCTTATTAATATTTCACTATTTCCTACCACCCAATTTGAGTTATACTGTTCGTTAACATTAGACTTGTCACCGTCCATTATGTAAAACATATATACATGTTTAAATATTAAATACAAATAATTGCTGTCTGGACGTCTGGTGTAATGTCATTGTTTCTTTAGCGCTTGAGCAAGTGTAGCATATCGATTAATACAGTAATAATAACAACAATAATAATTATAGCTATATTTGACTTCCCATAGAACTTGGGCAAAGGTTCCCTTTGGATGGTTGAACCCTCGTATCGGCCGTGCCTGATCCAAGCATTGCAAAAGACGCCTTACACTAAAGGATACAGCAAAAAGTCGACGGTGAACACGAGTCCGACGGTTCGGGGCGAGACCATGGAAACGGTCAAGGACGAACGGAGTGAAGACGAGATGTCCACGGTCAGTGACGTGGACGCAGCGACCGCAATGTTGGTGCTCAAGCACGGTCCGCACGTGCGCATCGTGCACGACAGAGGTAAGTTCAAAAAAACCATAATATTATTCTAATAATTACACCGATTGTGAAATTATATCGTAACCTGCAGCACGGTCATAATTGTCTATAGCATGTGTATAGGTATCGCTAGTGGGGTATACGAGGTGGGCTCATATAGGAGCTATAAGGAAATTTACATTTACTAAATTAAAATATATATTTTTTAAGAAAATATTTAGCAATGAAAACTTGAAACATAAAAAGCATACTATAATAAAATATTGACCGTACTTTCCTCAATAAATTAGTCACTATATCGCACGTGCTTAGTGATTTACCTAAAATTAAATAAACATAATATATATTATGTATCTTTATCATATTATTAAATGTCAGCAACTAGTAAGAATTATATATTATTATCAAGTTCACTTTGATCGTTAGTTGAAATTGCATTATTTATCAACAAAAATATTCGTATAAGGCCGTAAGATATTTGTCCACTTTACCTATATTCATTCCAAACATATAAAAACTTGAAAAACTAGCAACTATTTAAATAACTTCTTGTTCAAAATTCTCTGAAAAATATTCAAATTTAGAATAAGAAATTAAAAATTTATGTTACAAATTAAAAATATATTATATTATTATTTTCATTCAAACAAATTATAATATTAAATAATAAAAAAAATAAACTAAGTACTTACTTAAATTGAAAAATGTTGAATTTGTATTTTCAAAAATGTCAATATTTTCGAAATAAATAACTTTTTTGTTTCCCAACTTATTTTTTATGTATCCTACTATAATACGCCGGGGGGTTACCTAGAAATTTTTTCAGGGAGGGGGTTAATATTTTTACTAACACATACTTACCTATTTTAAGTGTATAAGTTTTTATATAATATAATATATTGTATAATTTTTATTTTTCTAAAACCAAAAACCCAAAACCACCCCCTGGGTACGCCCCTGATAATGCGTATTGTGATTGGTGGGGATAATGGCAATGATTTAACTGAATTTAGCCTATAATAATTATATATTATATTATTATTATATCTGTATTAACAGACGTCGACTTCTTCGGAAATGAAATCCATTATAACAATGCAATACATAATATTCATATTCATTATATTTTAATAATAATTTATAATTTGCAATGGCAGTGACAGATACGTTACTCTCAATAGATTCGTGGTGATGATGATGTGATTAATATGATGATATATTGTATTATTATTATAATATTATGTTGAATTCGTTCATTAACTCGCTATAATAATAACATCGACAGAAAAGACCATTTTTTATTTACACTCATAGACGCGCAAGCAATTTTAATTGGTCTATTAATTTCAGATTGGCAGCTAACTCAAACAAAACCTGACACTGATCCAGAACTAGCCGGGGTACGTAAATGTCTACATTGAATAATTCTCGGTAACATTATTTTATTTGATTACCTTGGTTTTTATTTTTACGTTTCTTACCCACACACGCGTTTGTTCCGCCGTCACGCGTCTGTCAAAACATGGCGTTTGTAAGTTTATTAATAAACATTGATGGAACTCCGTAAATAAGAGCCAAAATATTTACCATAGGTACTTTAGTACTTATAATATTATGTATAAATGTATATTATTTAGGACGATGATACATAATAATGAATACACACTTAAGACTAATATTGCTGAATGAATAATATTACACTTCGTTACAAACGACATTTCCAAACTATTTTATATTATTTTCTTAAAAGTAATATAATTATATACAGTGTGTATTCGACGCAAATAAAGTGTTTAAATAACAGTTATATAGAGAGATAGTATGTACAAATAAACTCTAAACTTCCTTTTCTTTTTTTAATCAATGAGATAAAAGTAATTTTATGGTGTTAGAACTGCTTGCTAGTGAATGATATTGTAACATTTATTATTTTTGATTATTCGTCATACCACAGAATATATAGCGATAAGTATCCATAAGGTAACCCCTAAAAATATTAAGCAATTAACAGACATTAATTCGTTCAATTAAACAAATTTTATTAATAAAAATTTGTCCACGGTTTTAGTGTTAACAAAAGGCTTGCTGTACCAGCAAATTTTGCTGTGTTAATTTGTGCTACTCATAGATTCATGTAGTCTATTATATAAAAAAAAAAAAGAAAAACGTCAATTATGATAAACTCCAACCATCAAAATATTTTTGTATCTTCAAAAATAAACGTAACGTTTTATAACATTACAATTTTTTTACAAAAAAACTATCTCGGTAATTAAATAACTTTTATTTCCTAGGCTTTAGTAATAGTTAAATTTTCGTCTAAAACCAAATTTGAAAGACTCCTATATTTTTATAAAATATACGAAGCCGTGTTATAGATACAATGAAGAAACTATTAATGAAATACAAACATAAGACAGTAGAGATAGGTGTAGGTATATTGGCTCTTTTAGCATTAATTACCTAAACTATAGGTTCAATAATCGTAACGACCAGTAGAATTTTGAAACCATTTGTTAAGTTATTCATACAAAACCATTGTTAGGAATTATTCATAATTTTGTAATTTTTCAAAACACTTTAATTTAATAGTTTAAATACAATATTTTTTAATGTATTTTTATTAATGTAAACACAAAAATGTATTATTATACTTTTTTGTGATTAATAAAAAGTTGAAAATAATAAATAATTTAAACGTGTTCTAGCAAAGATATGGTTGTGGTTTGTACAAATATTGTGTGCACCAAATCATTAACATGCTAAAATTTAAAATGCAATATTGCACTGAAGTTAATCAGTTCAATTATTTACTCAACATTCTTTGATCAAACACGCTATAAAAATTTTCCTATCGAGCTATTAAATACTGACATAGTTTCTACATCAAAAAAATCTTTCGATTACGGATTATGTATAAATTATAATATTATATATTGATAAAGTAATAATTAACTTACTAATATTTTTCAGCTATATCCAATTGTTACGATATGCCCAAGCGAGGATCATACCTACGACAACTGCTTCAAAATGGACAGGTACTTCAAATACTATTTTTCAACTTGCTGATTTTATAGTACAATCATAATAATACAATTTGTACCACAACGGTATGAAATTTAAAACATGTCTTATAAACGTACCTATACCTAAAACGTGTGCATAGTACACTTTCATTATGCGTTTTGCTGAATCAATTTTATGTGGATAGTGACTATATGAGAGGGAATTGATCTATTACCCAACTTATATAAGTTATAACATTATCTGTGTTTTTTCGTTTATTATATAGTATTTACGATATTAACGTTTTCAAACGAGTATCTAATTAATAATTATGAACTAGGTACAACACTGCATAGGTATATCAACTCCTAAAATATCTAAATTTTTGTGTTACACAAATCGGCTAAATGTAATTATATATTTTAAGCAGGGCTCGGATTTTAAAGCATATAAAGCAACTAAAAAGCAAAAAAAAACCATGACCAAAAACTAACATGAACTAGTTTTTAAAATAAATAAAAATTGTTTAAAAAATTAATTTAAATTAAAAAAAAAAGAATTAACTACCGTGAATTTCTCTTGATTTTCAGTAGTGAATCTGACAGAATATTAAACATTTAATATAGAAAACGAACTCTCTACATCCACTGAAGTGATCGGTGCACACTTTATACAAGAGATTTCAAATTATTACACTAAATCTTAATTTTGAAATTGTCGATATCGATGTTATAAGTATACTGACCGAGCGTATAGGTACTGAAAGCTATATTAAGTAAATTAATAATTTATACGTTCAATAGGTATATTAATAATCAAGCCGAAACGAAAACAATACCTAATAATCTAATATAAACATTTAGTCCGCATTCTGGGGTTTTACGTTTCTTATTAATTCAATTTTGTATTACTACTAATTCTACTATAGTGGCATAATACAAATATAAAAATTGTACAGCTGAAATGCCTAACTGAAAAAACAACAAAAAAAGCATTTACCTAAAAAAAGCAAAAATAAATTGGTTTATTTGGAATCAAAATAACGTGAAACGTATGGATGTATAAAAAATTAGATTTCTACCTCATGTATAAAAAAGAAGCATAATATTATGATTTAAAATCCGAGCCCTAATTATTATAGGTAAGTAATAACATAAAGTTTAAAACACACATTTAAATTGTCTACTACTCATTTCACTTTTCGTACAATTTTACAGACTGAGCTATATAAAATATTACGAATTCTCATAGTTGCTTCAACATTTAAACACCGTAAAAAAATCAATATAATATGAACAATGATAAGTAGGTAATTTAATTTTGATAACTATTAAAAATTATGACAACATAAAATACTTAACCAAAACCCAAATTGTCTATGCTACATGTACACGTCTTGACCATCTGGTACGTTTATAAGACAATATATGAGGACACGAGGTTTTTGTGTCCTTTTATTATTTACTATATTTCGATGTAACGAATATACAAATAATCATTTATGTACAAATAACGGTTTATTACATATAGTACATAATAAGGTACTTGGTAATTATTAGTTAGTACCTACCTACTTACAAATTAGTAGTTGGTTTATTCTATGTTACGGTTGTTCTTTAAATATTTTTACAATTTGTATTTACTAGTTTACTACAACTTTATCATTACCCTATCGTATTACCATTTACTATCAAATTATCGCTGTAATATATATTACATATTGTTCACCAACACACTAGGACTACATAAACACTGTAACTCGAGGTGTTAAATTTAAATAATATACATATTATAGGCATTTACTAATAATTAATAAAATTTATCGTTTTCCATACAACTCTAAATAGTACTGTAATACTAATATTCACCATCTTCATACCTTAAATCGTTTTAAATTGATAGTGGTATAGCTAGTAGTTTCTGAATTAATTATTTTCAAAACGGACTAAGTGGGTATACTTGGGTCTAATAGCCAAATTATAATTAAAATATGATAATTTTTGAGTAAATAATTTGGACATTTTTTACTTCGTCGTTAATGTCTGCCGTGTTCTGACAGGCAACTGCATAGTCGCAGTTTAACCTATTCGGCTATTAATTTAGATTTTAGATTTTAGACTTTAATTATAAAATTGTCGAAATCCTATTTTAACTATAATTATATATTATAATAATCGCTACCTACCTATAGGTATTCAAAACTCCACGACATATCACAAACGTTTTTTTTTTACTTTATCATTTTAAATAGGTACCTAATTAAAAATAATACTGTAATAGCGAAATGTCTATGTCTGATTATCCGAGTGACTCAATTCGTCATGTGCAAAAAATATTTTCCGTCACCGACTGCGGTTTTTTCAAAAACGGAAACGATTTTAATTACGAATAATTATGTATATTGTATTATTACTATATTACAATACAATAAATTCGTTGTCGATTTATACGCAAAAAAAAAAAATTGGGACAACAGGATGTAAAATAAGAAGTAAGGGACACGCGATTACACCAAGTTTATAAGATACATAAAGTAGATATACTTAATAACCACCCATAAACCGCGTCTTTATACTCGACCAGATCTCTTACCTCATTTGACAGGTTGGATTTATATCTATAATCGTTTCGTTTTACGTTTCAGTCTGTGCAAAGAAGACGCGGAAGAACGTCGTAAAATAGTCGAGGGCGCCGACGCATTGTTGAACCTGGCCGGCATCACTACCCGCCGTTTACGCAAACGTTCTTCGAGCGTCGAGTGCATCGACTCTAAACGGGAGTGCACAGACACCCTGCGACAGATGTACCTGAAGAAGCAGTCGACGGACAACAACAACGAACCCGCGTCAGTGATCATCGAACATCACAAGGACAAATTCAGATAAAACGCACTGCGTCCACGGCGTTTAATGAAATATAGCCTAATCCGTTTAGCATTTTGTTGACTAGTTTATACGTAACACAGATTAAAATAGTTTATTTACTTTATTTATACTTGCAGAAACGAAAGAACTTCTCCCTCCCGCCAGAAAATTATCTATTGAATTAATGAGAACACATTATAATGTTTAATGATTTACATCGTGCGGGTTAGTTAAAAAATAAATAATAATAAAAAATAAATAAATGTAAAAGGTATTTTTTGAAACGGTGATAGTTTTTTCTTTCGAGTAATATATATTATGTATTGTTAATCGAACGTTTTTGTCTTCTTGCTCTTAGGAAGCACTGTGATAGTATTTTTTAAAAAATAAACAAATTTTTAATTGTTTTTTGGTACGACCAAACCATTGATATTTTCGACAAATATTTAAAAAAAAATGCCAGGCTGTTCACCATACTTGTTAATATCTTTTTTTTTTTTTGTTAAGTTTATTCTTATGATAAATATATAATTACATAATATATATATTATGTATTATTTTTTTTTAGAACTTTATTTGCTCTTGATCAATAGTAACTTTTACCAAAATTATAAAAGAATCAGTTTGAATGTGCTTCTATGAAGTATTAGTGTTCAGAGACAATCAACACAATCAGTAATTTTCATTTCTATTACCTACAAGAACTTTAGAATGAACAATAACACATGTTTATACTTTTATAGTGAAGTATTTGGAGAAGTTATGTTTAAGAGACCCCTCTCTGTTTTAAGCAATTACACAATAAAAAATTATACATCTGATGCCTATATTAATACATTTTTACAAGTATTTACGATATAATAGTCTTTTTCTTTGATGTATCTCTAGTATTTTTTTCTTTATATTTCGTAAAAAAAATATAATGTGTTATGTTTATAAAAGACATAAATATGAAGCGACACTTTTGTCTTTATAAATATATAAAGTTTTATTGTTTTTTATGTATTTATTATTGTTTTTTTTTTTTTTTTTAAAGATATTTTATGTTTTTTTTTTTTAGTCAAACCTTAGTCTATTTTTAAATAAATAAATTATTCAAAAAAAATTACACCAAAAATATGTTGTAGGTACTCAATTATTAAAAGCTACAAAACAATCCTTTTCAAGAAAAACTGTTTTCCTACATAATAGGCTATAGTATTTTTAGTTATTGTTTTGAATTGAGAATTTAGTCAATTGTAATTATAATAACATGCTACTTTTTAATAATAAAAAAGAATGATAATAAAGCAATAAAAACAATATATTATCTAGAAAATTAAAAATGTTGATCTGTTTTTCCTCAATTGCACATTTTTTTTTTTTTTTTTTGTTAACAAATAACATCTAAAAATGTTATTATATATATTATATAAATAACTACCATTTTAATTATTAATATTTGTGTTTGAACTGTTCGTAAGTATCAAAGAACAATTTTCTGCACATAAACTTTGCTTTTAATTTGGAGCAAAGTAAAAATATACCTGAAAATAAAAAATATATACATATTTTTATGATTTGAAATATTAAAAAATGTTGCTAATTATTGTACCAGATAATTTCCTATGAATGCTATAGATTTCTTCAGGTGGAGGTGCTAGTCGCTGATGTAGAATTATTGGTAATAACGATTGTATACGTTTAGTAGAATTCTGAGAGCCAAAATCATACTCTCCATCATATTGAAACACTTCTCCCATAATCATAACCATATCAACATGAGCTTCTTCCATTGCCTTTGACTCATATCCTGTTAAAAATCCCATTTCTTTGGAAAAATTCAGAACTAGTTTACGATCGTTGTCTGCTGCAGCCTTAATGATTCTTAAATAATCACTTAAAAACTTTTGATCAAAAGAACGAGTTGCTCCAAAATCCAATAAAATCAACTGAAATAAAAAATGTCTTCATTTAATATTATATTTTAGAAATCAATATTAAAATATAAAATTAATAATATAACATTAATTATTTACCTGTTTAGTTCTTTCATTATAAAAAAAATTGGCCCAGTTTGGATCAGTTTGCATGTACGCAAATTCAAAAAGCTCTTTTAGGCACAATTGTAGTACTAAAAAACACAAATTGTTACGGGTGTCCTGATCCATGTAATCACATTTGTCCAATGGTATTCCCTCAATTAATTCAGATGTGAATATCCGTTTGGTACTAACTTCATCTACAATAAAAATATCTTTTAAGAAATATGTAAATCATACAGACTTTATAAACTAGTATATTATAAAACAGATTAAACATTCATAGACTTATATTTTTTATAACATTTTGAAGTCATAGATTTTTAATTTATGAATTATTTTAATCAGGTCAATGACAATTTACAAAATATAATTTATATGACTTACCGATGACTTTTGGTACATAATAATCATTATAAGGTTCCAGTAACTCTCTGAATTTCCTTGTACATTCTGCCTCTCGAATGTAATCTACTTCATTGGATAGTTCTTTGTTAGCTACTTTAACAATGTTATCTATAAACATGCCTTCTGGAAACATATTCCACACTTTCATAACACCAACCAAATTATCAATATCACTCTTTATGCTATCAGCAACACCAGGATATTGAACTTTGACTGCGACTCTAGTTCCATCGTGAATTGTAGCTTCATGTACTTGACCAATAGATGCAGCAGCAAAAGGCTTCAAATTAAATGTTTGGAAACGTTCTTTCCAATTAGTACCCAACTCTTTAGCTAATACTTTCTAAATAAAAATAAAAACAAATAAAAATTGTGAAAAGTAATATCAAACAAAAATTAATTCATTTATACTTCTAATTGCCAAGTTGGCATGAAATCTGCTGATTGGCGCACTCTTTCAAATGCTTTCTGTAGCTGTGGACTTAATAAATTATTGTCTTGAATACTAAGAATTTGACCAATTTTTAAAGCAGCACCTAGAAAATTATACAAATCAAAAATATTAATAAATACAACTTTGTACAGCAATATTAACAAACCTCGAACTTCGCATAATGTATTAGCAATACGTTCAGCATTTTCTGGAGATATAAATGCACTTTCCATGTAACCACCTTCCTCTTTTTTGGTGGATTTGCTCACTCCTAGTGTACGTTTTGTCATTTCTGTAACAGCTCCAATACCTATTCCAGCTGCAAGTCCACCAAATGACAACATTCGACCAATATGTGAAGATGGTACAGTTCTCTGTTTTGCAGAACCACTTAACTAAAAATTGTTTTCAGAATATAGTTTTATACTCTTATACAATTCTAATAAATTTTAAACAACCTGTTGTTTTGGTTTCGTATTTTTGTTAACAGTTGGTTTACGTTTTTCTTTCATTTCATTTTTACTTTTATCAGTGGCCCTTTGTTTTGATTCTTCCTCAATACTACTATAATATAATTTTTGTCCAATAATATTAGGTTTAAGAGGATCAATAACTAAGTCTCTAGTGCAAGATCCATAAAAACAATGCTTTTTCAATACATCACTTGGAACCTTAAATGGCCCGTTTAATGCTTGACCTTCATGAGGAACTTGATCTATTGGTATAAGATCTATTGGATTAGTTTGTATATTTTCTTCAAACTGATTATTTTGCTGAACTATAAACAAATATAAAATTAGTAATGTTTATTGAAACTTTACTATTAATAACTTACGTGTCATAATTATGACATTTCGCAGACCCTCAAATACCATAGCTGATCTCTCAGAAACTTCTTTTGTGATGTTTTCTGGCTATAAAAGAAAAACAATTATGAATATAAATCAACACATAAATAAAATTCTTGTACTTAAAGAGAAAACATTAGACATGATCTAAAAATACATTTATTTTTAGTTGCTTATAATAACTCAATATAAATTAACCATATTAAAAAAGTAAACAAGAGCCAATTATTGAATGTTAACAAAAAATGAAAATGTACAACTTTTCAGCAGAAATGACAGAACACAAAAGTTATTAATAAACCTGGATAAAGAAAGTAAATAATTTTTTTACTATTCTTCTACTAAAGATTGCCTAAGTATTCCAACAATACATTTATTAAAAGACCTCAAAACATTGAGCCATTAGGTTAAGCTATGCTCGTGATGGATTAGAGAAACACGAAATCATTATTCTGTATGATTGACAATATGCAAATATCTGTCATATGTTTTTAGTTGTTATTGATTCATACTACAATACCACATTATATCTGTTCGAATTTTTTATTATTATATTTATGTTATGGATCAATCTAATTTATATTATTGGCGCAGGTAATGAAGTTTAGGAAATATTGGTTTAGATAGATTATATACTTAGGGACATTCTTACAATGTCCGGTAAAGTGTTGGTTAACGCTAACCGACTGATAACAGATTTTATTACCGGCAGAATTCCGCCAGTTAAGTGTCCGTAAACTTTAACCGGACATTGTAAGAACGGCCCTTAAAATATTATTTGATAAAATATCCACTAGCAAAAATTGTAATATAAAAACTGCATTGAATTACTGTTAATTTAGATGCTCCAAGCTTATCGGCAAATTGAACTGTAACATCTTTAAATGCAGTTGTAATGCTACAGTTTTTCATGTTCCTTTTGCAGTTAAGTTCGTTAGCCTTAAATATTTCATCGAATACCATTTGAGCACCTCTCAGCACCCGTGTTGCATCTGTACCTCTTGAAGCCGACATTGTTAAAAAAGATTTGTGACTATTGCACAATATTACTTAGTTTTAATATATATAGGTAGTATAGTATATACACATCAATAATATCAAATGTTGAATAAACAATATTAAAGTTGATAGGATTTGCTTTACTTACTGCAATGTGTCATTAAAAAAATATTTCTAATATAAATTACAAAAAGAGAAACTTAATTGCTGAGGTAAAACTGAATACTGTCACTATAAAAAAAAAAAAAATAGTTCAAGCCATAATTACTTGCAACTGTAAATATTACCCAAGAATCAAGATGTCGACAACTATGTAGATAACGTTTATCTACCCCATAGAGTAAGATCTACCCATAAATCATTATCTCAGATAAAAGTATCCGTTATCAACTAACGTTGATAAGCCTTATGCATGTATTATCACAAAAGACAAAACAATATTATTAATTATTATTTATTAAACCATGAAAAAGATTAATAAATAATAATTATATAAATTGAAATAAAACAAAAAATAAAATATAAAAAATATGTCAATAATTTTGAAATATACATACTATAAATCTATAATGTATTAAAATACCTAATTTAGTTGTTTGACGTAGGTAATTGAAAATGAAATGTATAAAAAATATTTAGGCTTTAGATTTGACATGTATATTATGTCTTATGGCTAGGGGTCATTCTATTAATTTGTCCGAAACCGAGAATGTTACCACGACGTCATTGATGCATTAATAACACCACAGAACACAAAACAATAATAATAATACTATCAAATTGGCATCGACATTTTTATGTCAACTATATTCAGAAGACAGAAACAAGACACATACATGTACCGATGTATCTGTATGTAGTGAGATACTCTAATTAATTTTTTTGTGGGTAGATAGGTAGTAGGAACTACAAAATCAAAAAACACTAACCTAACCGGGCTACAAATCACATTAAAAATTAAGTATGTGACACTGTTTACATTGACCCAAATTGCATCATCAGAATTTGGACTATAACTTCAATGTAACGCGATTTCTTCAATACGTTCTGCTCAAATATTGCATACAAAAATGTACATAGGTACAGGATTATGGTTAGTGCGGCTATAAGCCGGTATGTGGTTGTCCAAGTATTGTACATAATGTGATTTTTTCAAAAAAACGTTATTTTGTGTTTTTTGACATTACATTCAGAGATATTCCATACATAGGCGTAGAGTGGTCAATTTGTTGGGGCGGCTTTATCCCTTCCAGGAAGATACATTTAATAGTTTTTGGAGGCTATGATTCATACTGGGGGGGGCTTAAATTCAGACTGGGGGGCTAAGCCCCCCGCTAACTACGCCTATGATTCCATATAATTATTGTTCCACACGATACTACAACGTTTTTTTTATGTGTGTAGTTCGTTTGTGAAATGAAGGCACGCATATTACACTGTGAAAACTACGAAAAACTTTTTTTTTAAAAAACTGACAACAAGTGGCTGTACACCAAATAAGAAAAAAAATTTGGCATTTATTACGTTTTTATGCATTTACATTAAAAAGGCTTCGCATTGGATCATAGATGTGGAATTTTGAGTCTGAAAACTTATCCCTTCACCAAGTATTACACGTAATGTGATTTTTTCAAAAAAAACGTTATTTTGTGTTTTTTGTTATTACATTCAGAGATATTCCATATAATTATTGTTCCACACGATACTACGACGTTTTTTTTATGTGTGTAGTTCGTTTTGTGAAATGAAGGCATGCATATTACACTGTGAAAACTACGAAAAACTAGTTTTTTTTTGAAAAAACTGACAACAAGTGGCTGTACACCGAATAAGAAAAAAAATTTGACATTTATTACGTTTTTATGCATGCACATTAAAAAGGCTTCGCATATAATATGGGTAATTATATTTTGTAATTTTTTTAGAAACATGTGAAGTAATTGTTCAACACAGACTTTTTCAAAAAATATGAATCATTTATTAATTATACTAGTGTGGCAATTCAATTATTGTAATTGTTCAACTTTTCGCATGCAGATGATGTGAAAGATACTATAGAAGTATAGAATTTATTATTATTATATATATTATATTATTAAATATTCCTACCCAAAAAGATACTGCAGATAATCTATTTTATCTAATACTTGCTGAATTACTCGTTGTTGTGTGTAATGTATGTATATGTGCGTTGGTATAGACCAGTTAATCAGCTTATTAACCAGTTAATTATGATATAATATATTATATTTTGAATTATACATATATTTGCGACGAAATGACGCGCGACCAAATGTAGCATGCGTCGATATTACACGCGACGAAATGTCGTATGCGTCCAGTGGCGTATTTACGGGGGTGGTGTAGGTGGTTTCCACATCCCCTAAAATCAAAATATTTTATATAATTGTTAGAACAAAATAAAAACTAAATACTAATATCTCATCATTTTTATCATAAATATAATATAAAACCCCCACCCCAGAAAAAAATCGTATCTATGCCACTGTATTATGCGTCATCCAATTGCCGTGCGACCAAATGACTGCGACGAATTGACGCGCGACAAAATTACCGCGTCGAAATGACGGGATACCTTATAAACCTTACTTAATAATTTAGCTAACTACCTAATGATATTGGCTCATATTTTTTATAATTTATTTAAATACATCTTTTTAAGAGTTTTAAAGAAGAACAAATGGCATTGAGCGTTCGATACACCGATCATTTTCAATTCTTTGAACCTTTTTTTAGGGTTTATTAATGTTTCTGAAAATCAAAATGCACAATCGTTTACATCAGTAATTTTTGTTTTCTCGAAAAATATAACTTATACATAATGTTCCCATAATTGCTCAATCATATAATTGTTCAAATGTAATGCCTGGAGTACATGGTGGTTTTCAAAAAAAACTTCAAGAAAAGTAGCATTTGCAATCTACACTCATTATATGACATACAGCCACCTACCTATGTAATATATACTGTAAAGTCATAATTATTCTAGGAAGTAGGCACGTAATAAGAATATAATTATCCTAACGATTTGTCGGTTTCTGGATTTGACATTGTTGTTTTGAGAGCAATGTTGGTGTCCTACGTACCTATGTCATCACAGTGCACTTGTTTTGATATTATTAGGGAATGTAATTTTTTTTTTCATTAAACTGTTATAATGCCATTTTAAATTATAGTACCTACATATTATTAAACATATTCATTCGTTCAAATTTATATGATTAAAATGCTTTTGAAAGTTATCCTTATCGCTTCTCATAACTCATCGGCATAATTCAAAGAATATTATGACCTTATTAAAGGAATATTGTATTATCGATAAACCTATCCGACCATCCGCAATGTCAGCACTTAGCACAAAAAAAAAAATGAAACATTTAACACAATGTTTATGTTTAAATATTTAAAATATTGTCGGTATTTTGATATAATATTGTAAAGTTCAGTAGCAAACGAACCAATAACATTATTAGGTTTTAATAATTTAATACTTTATAGTAAACAGTAATAAGTATAGAGGCGTTTAGGATTTCACAGGAATAATGCGATACCTAAGTAAACAATTTTAAGAAAATTGAAATAATAATATCCCAAAAATATATTATTTGGTTGTGGCCATTAAAGTTTATTAAACACGCCCAAATAATATATAATACTGTTTCGTTCGACGCAACAATTTCGTTCGGTTGTCCGATCGTACAGTAGTCAGTGCGCGTGTTATTTGAGGGCGTTATACTCGTCCGACTTACTCGCAGCTGTCAACCGAAATATTATTATAATTTTTAATCTTAAAAAAAAAAAAAAAAAATCAAATAGTTCGACAACATTTTATTATTTAATGATACATTTAGTTATTGCGTTATATTATATACTCGAATGAGATATTTCAATATATTTATGTTGTCTTCGCGACGGAGAAACAAAACGAAATGAGAGAAATTTAGAGATATAAAATCAAGACCAGTTGTACATAGACATTAGACAGTACCTAACATTTTTCATAGTTCTCGCTGTTTTTTTTTTTTTTTGGAGGGGGAGGGACATAACGTCGGATTTTTCACCAGACAACGCAAACCTCGCTGCTTTATAAACGACTACGACGACGACGATGGTCCGGTGGTCGTCGTCCACTGCGCGACAACGTGTACTACACACGTGGGCCGCTCTGGTGTACTGGACCGGCAAGGTGGCCGGGGTTTTGGTGTTGGCCGAGACCGCGGCGGCCGACCGACAGCAGTTCACGGCCACCGCGACGTCGGCCGTCCGCTGGCGGTTGGCCGCGACCCGCGCTTGGAACGCCGTCTGCCTGGCGGCCGTGGCGCACCGGATCGTCGTGGAAACGTGGCCGGTCACCGTGCAGGCCGTCACGCTGTTGCCGCAGGCCTCGTGCTACGACACCGTGTGCGGCGGCGTGTGGTGCGTGTACGCGTGCGTGTACTACGCCGTCGCCTGGCTGGACAGGACGTCGGAGATCTGCGCCCTAGTGGCGGCCGTCACGTGGCGCCGGCGGTCCACGGCCGAGTGTTTGAACTCGGCCGCGGCCGGTCACTTGGACGACGACGACGGCGCGGGAAAACCGTCGTCGGCGGTCATCGGCGTCCCGTGGCACGCGTACCTGATCGTGGCGTTTCCGGTCGCACAGTTCGCGATGGCCGCGAACGTGATATCGCCCGGCCACCACGGCCCGTGGCGCACAGCCGCGACCGCCGTGGCCGCGGTGGCCAGTTGCGCGCCGGTCGCGGCGCACGGCACCGCGGCCGCTCTGCTGGTCGTGGCCAGCAGCAGCATGCGGTCCGTCAACCGCAGCATCACACGCCTGTTGCCGGTCGGCCGGATGCGTCGCGTCCGGTCGTCAGCCGCGGATGACGGCCGCCTCAACGCCGCCGCCGCCGCCGACGACGACGAAAACTGCCGCCAACGGGACGTCATCGCGCGGCTGGCCCGCAGACACTGGCGGATCACGGGGCTGGTGACGGGCGGCGTGTGCGGAGCGTACGGCGTAGACCTCATGGCCGCCGTCCTCCTGGCCGCCGTCCGCGTCACGTACGTGGCCATATCGGTGTTCCATCGGCTCACCGACGACTCGGACGCGCGTACCAACATGTCGCTGGCCGTCGTCGTCCAACTGATAGCTTGGTTCGGACAGTTTACCTATTTGGCGTACACGTGCGACGAACTGGCAGCTCAAGTATTTAATGATATCATAATAATATTATAATATGTTTTATCGGTTTTGAATTTTACAATACGCGTAAATGATTTTTTTAATCACGGGACACGATAATATATAATATGTATGATAAACTACAAAGGGGCCCTCCTCTGTTATTACTGCTCGCTTCAAACCTGCGTCCTGAGACCACCACCAGTCCGATTCTTTGCAGACGTCATCTATACCTATAGTTATGAGAATAATAAAGAAAAGTGAGAGACGTTTAGTACTAATTTATGACGAGTATTATATACCTGTATCGAATAAATAATAATTAAGTAAACAGTGAGTAAGACTGGAAAACGGGGGTTTAGATGAGTTGTATTAAGACGTGTACAATGTGTTATAGACCACAATATGATCGCCCGATTATTTTGATTATACTTTTTTGGAAAATTAATTTTTTTTATTAACCTTTAAATATTTTTGAGCTTAAATGAAATTTTCAAATAAAGATTGAGCTATTCGAGTGAATTAATGATGAATCTATATAGGTATGTATAAGTGCATAATATTACGTATAATATACTTATTACTAGTGATGGGTCGAACTGTTCGAATCTCGAACCGAACCCGCGATGTTCGGTTCGGTTCGAAATTCGAACTCGGTGTGAAAAAAATTCGAACCGAACTACTAAGCAATATATAGCAATTCTAAGCATATATCAAAATGCTCTCCAAAATTTACCGCCCTGGGCCCAAGCTCCCCCCCCCTCATCCCCTAAATACAACACTGCCTATTGAGTATTATCTATCAATCTTATAAAATTATTATATCTGCAGGTATATATAATTATTAGTTAATAGTTAATACCTACTTATTGTTCTTAGATTCTATAATAAATACAATAAATAATTATTGTGTACTCAAAATTGGTTTATTTTATTGTTGGATAGTCGAGTGAAATGTTTGACAATTTGAATACACTGTTGTTGGATATTTTCAAAGAAAGTCGACTGTCTGGAGAACCATACATAAGTAAAATGCAAGAAATTGAAGCGGTAAGTTTAGGTATAATATTACATAAAGTATAACCTATACGGCTATATTTACTATAACTATAATCCATAACGATAACATTATTAACTTGTTCAATATCTACAAATAAAATGTTTACTTTTGTGGCCATGAAAGTGATTATATAATATAATATGTAGGTACTTAGTACAAATTCTGTTTATTTAAAAAAAAAATTGTACGCAATCATTAATTGATGATTTTATAACGACTAGATATTATTGTTTTAACATATATATGTATACATAAGTAGGTATCTTGTATAAAAATGTAAACTAGAGACATCATACACATTATTTGTGTATTATATATTGCAATATATACTATAAGTAAGTACCTATATACACATATTTTGTATTATACAGTTATTAGCAGTTAGCACTAAAAAGTATAATTATATTGTGAAAATAAATTTTTAAAGTATTTTTTATCACATCTCTGCCTTTATGTAGTCATGTATGTAGGTATGTATAACTATACAATATATTAATATATTTATAGTATATGTATATTAGGATGGTCGTTATTTTTTTGTATGCTAATTATTATTAAGCCATGACCCCCTAAATTTGTTATGTTGTATGTACAAAGCATATTTGTAAAATTTTACCATTATTGTTCAATTTCTTCACGTGCCCTCCGAGGGTTGAAGTTTGAGCAAAAAGGGTTGTTTTTCAATAATATTCATATATCTTGCGAAAAAATAATAATTAGTTAAATATGCATAGAATAAAATTTGTAGAATTTTTAATTGTGTATAAAAAATGTTTTATACATAATTCCTGTAAAATAATTATTTTTTGAAAAAATAGCATTTGAACCGTTTTTAAAAATTATTTTGTGAAAATTAGTATTTTTATATTTTTTGTATTTATAAACGTTATTTTTTTATTTATTCCAATTTTTTTATACAAATAGTTTTGTGCATTAAAATTTGTAGAAAATTGTGTTGTTTAAATTAATAAATATCAATCAATTTGAATAAAAAGTAACCAAAAAACTAAGATAATATAATATAATATATACCTTACCTATATATTTTTATTTTAACCATTGGACAGTATAGTTTTTACAATATTTTTTATATTTTGAAAAGAGCGAATTGTATTGGTCTTATTATGATGTGTGTTTTTAATATTAATTTTTGATTTTGTTCTACCGACTTTATCTGTTGGAACAATACAAATTGTGGTTACAAATTAGGAGTTTCAATTAATAATTAGCAATTTTGGTAAGTCAAAAGTAAAAAAAAAGCGAGTAAATGAGTACCGCTCTGCTGTACATTATGTATGAATCATTATTATTATTATAGGAGTGTTAAATTTGAATCCAATGATAGTTATCATTGTATACGAAAAACGATTCAGAACGAAGATGATTTGTCAGCGTAGGATATAACTTCCAGAGGTTGGTGATAAGGTGGTTTATGTTTTAATGGCCTGAATACACCTAAATTTAAGTTCTTTTATAATTATTGTAAGCTAAACTTAAGAAAAACCTTATATTAAATTTTCAACTCTTAGCTACTTATACAAAAACTTTCATGAATTATACCTACAAAATAATTTGCAAATATTCAGCAATTTGACGAATTTTTGTCAATTTTTTGAATTTCAAATGCTAATAAAAAAAAATTTGGGCCTATGTATTCTTATGATTTTTTAATCACTATAAGAATGACTTTTAAGGAACTTTTCATTTAATTTTCAAGTATTTTGATTGGGTCAAAAAAATGTTATCGACACTTCAAAAAACATTTTCAGAAAAATTGAAAATTTCAGTTGTCTATAAATAGCTCAAATAAGTCAAAAACTGTGTATAGATAACACTGACATAAACATTTGGTGAAAATTTCAAATATTTACAGTGATTAGTTTTTATATTACAACCATAATTAATTTGGTCGAAAACTGGTTTTGCGTAAAAATTCCCGTTTTTCCATCATTTTTTTTTTTTTGTTTTTCTCGATTTTTTTTTAAAAACTGTTTACTTTTGAACTCTATAATGCACCAAGGATATTCACTTTTCCATCGGAAACCATCCCTAAAGTTTGAAATTGGAGCATTATTTCGACTAGTTATGCTGTATACAAACACAAAAACAAAAGAAAAACACACATCATTGTAAAGTCAATACATTCATCACTTCGTTCAGAATCTAAAATGTCCAGTACCTACTTTTTAAAACAGCGGTTCTCAAACATTTTTTTTCACGGAGCCCTTGAGATGCTAAAAAAAATTTACGGAGCCCCAAAAACTTAAAATACCAATTTTACAACTCATAAAAAAACATCGATCAATAAATTGCTAGTATACAAATGTTATACAACATAAATATAACTTGTAACAATTTAACAAATAATAATATAGGTATATACTTAATTCAGATGTGCCCGCGGAGCCCCTAGATTAGGTTCACGGAGCCCTAGGGAGCACAGTTTGAGAACCGCTGTTTTAAAATAATTGAGAAGATAACAAAAACATAAAATGGGAAATTTCACACAAAAACTATAGTTTAAAATATTTTTTTTATTTTTATGTAGGTAATTCAAAAATAAATTACTGTAGACTTTTCACAAAATATTATAGACATAAATACGTCATAATATACAGCATAATAGGTATAATTAAAATAAATATTTATTTAAAAACAGTAATTTAATAATTAACTTATATTATTATACAGTTTTTCGCTACCTACCTATGCACTAACTCAAATTTTCTGTCAACAGGTGCAAGAGTTCATGCGTCAAGTAGTAGCACGCAAAGTCATCGTGCATGCATGCGGTGGTCTAATAACGTTAAATCTATCTCTGATAACCACGGTACAATAACCTATTATAATAACATGCATATAGACCAGCGTTTCCCAAACTGTGGTCCGCGAACCCCTGAGTCCGCACGTGTAGGGGTCCGCGAAAGTAAATTGAAAATACTATAATATACCATAATATAGTATATATAAAAACGAAAATTTTTAAGGGGTCCGGCTACAGAGGAAAAGTTTGGGAAACGCTGAATTATATAGACAATCAATACTATAGAAAGTGGCCGGATACCTATGCTGGGGTTATACGCACTATAAAAGATAATGATATTTACTTTTTAGTAAAAAAAAAATCATATTTTTTTAAAAATAAAGGTACACATTGTAGCCTTAGTAGCACAAAAACAATAACATTCAGTATTAACATAATATAAGAAAATATAATAATATCAATCAATTCTCATATAAATAATATAAGTATTTATTTCATTACCTAGGTACATGTTATAACTTATGGCAAATAATATTCATTTTTTTTATTATTATAGATCATTGGAGTCACATTAACATATTTTATTGTTTTATTGCAATTTGAATCATCGCACAGTAATACCGTGCATAATGATACATTGATACACACATGATTCAATGAGAAGCAGTTGTTCAAGAACCTTTTTAACGGTATTTTACAATTATTTTATTTAATTCAAAATAATAAACTTTACAGTTGGGTAGTAAGGTTAAAGAATATCTCATTTCGTCAACAACATTGAACTTAAGGATTCAAAAAAGGCACAGATATGCTTCAAATTTTTGGCTAGCTGAACTCAATAAATATATATGTATTTGGGATATTTGGTCATAAAAATGATATGCAATCAACCCTTCAAATATCTTAAAAATTGTATGATCATTTTCGACCTACTTTTCTCTTATTACAGACTACAGTAATTAAATAGTATAAAACATAACTTTTAAGTTATAAGTTTAGTGCAAGACTAATAAATAATTTTGAAATGAAAGCAAAAAGTAAAACATACAATAATTTAATATTTAATCTAAATATGAATTGAATAAGAAATATGTGTAGGTACCTACAGTATAGTTTTTCTGAAGAAATTTATCGTAATTTTAAGTAGAAAAAAGAAGTTGTTGATCTATTTCCCACCCTCTGCTCCAACTGCTCACAGCTTTTCAATTAAATAGGGTTGCCATACGTCCCGGTTTTGCCGGGACACTACTGTTTTTTAACCAAGTGTCCCGGTGTCCGACATAGTGTTCGGGACAGCGATTTGTCACGGTTTCAAAATTTTACTTGATAAAATACCGATTTTCAATTCTGAGAAAACATTATCTTCCTACACATTACTAAATGAAAGATTATACGCGCGATAATCATAAGTATTTTATTTTTAGACTTTGTTTGGTCTAATTTGATAACATTAGCCCTAAAGACAATATTAAATTGGGAAAATATCAAAAATTCAGTGTAGATACTCTTTATAAAAGCTATGTCAAATAATGTTAATTTTGACGAAGAAATGTTTTTTGAACAATTCAAAATTTTTTTTCATCAACAAATTGACGAATGGCGTTGTCAAGAAATAGAAAATAAATTAATATACATTTTCAAAATATTCAACGATAATAGTCATGCATTTGTTGAGCTATTAAAAGTTGTTGAATTTAGTTTTGTTTTACCGGGTTCAAATGCAGCTGTGGAACGTGTTTTTTCACCGACGAATAGCACATGGACAAATTGAAGAAACAGACTTGCATGATATTAAAACGATAGAAGCTACTCTTATTATAAAAATGTGCTTCAATAATAAACCTTGTGAAGTATTCTACGACCAAATTTTGGGAAACAAGTCTTTATTAAAACAAATTCATGGATCAGCCAACTATGTAGTAAAATCAACAGAAGAAACCCCTAAAGTTTTAGACTCCTAAAGTTCTGAAGACTAAGAATATGAATTATTATTATTTTTATTTATACTATATTATATGTTTTTTTTCATTTAAATGCAATATATAAATAATTGTAATCCATTCAAAATGTCCCGGGTTCAAAAAAATATAATCTGGTAACCCTAAAATAGGCAATCAAAGAATTATTAACCATTAGGCAGTGGATGAAGACGATAAGGTACCTATAAATAAATAATTCTTTTGATAGTAATAACCATGCATTTTAAATAATTACACGAACAAAACCAAAAAAAAAAACACGTATTAATATATCCGTGGAAAAACCTATAGTTCTCAACCCGATATCTTTAATATTGTATTCGTGTTATCAAAAAAATTTAAACCCTAAGACACAAATGAAGTTTTTCACAATGCGATTTCAAATTTTGGTAATTTTGTTATAAATATCAAGAATAATCAACCCGCGCAAAACAACTTTTAATTATGTAACGAGTGTTTATACACACCGACCGAGACAACGCATTTTTGTTTTGTATTTGTATAGATACATATAAATAATATATGTATAATATACAGTCTGTCCCATAAGTCCCGTATCACCCTTAATATCTCCAAGGGAAATCAATATATTTAAACGCTGTTTTTTTACAATTCTAAGTATGGAAATTCTGATTGAATGGTATAAATTTTTAAAACCGTTCAAAAAAAAAAAAAAAATAATTAAAAATGAATAAAAATTGACCAAATTAGAGCAAGTGATGTTTTTGAATAATTATAATATTAGTAAATAGTTGTTACCTAGCAAAACACGAATTTGCTCAATTAATCAATTTCGATCAGAACGCTGATTTTATATGGAAATCTGTAAATATTTAATGATTAGTGTAGCTATAAG